>CM051266.1:7276076-7506076 GCA_027921565.1 Artemia sinica
CCCGCCGTACCAGATCTTCTGACGTATATGAAAGACCATCTTCAGTATAATGTACTTCTAGCACATCATCAGTACCTTCGAAGGCTGTACTAGTACAAAGAAGGACCTCCTCATCAAGTGAGAGATCCCAACCAAGCCATACATCCTAAAAGATTGATAGCGCTATGATCAAAAACTAGAGTTTCCTGCGGAAAACCTATATTAGCTCAGATTTTACGGGGATAGTTTATTTTCGAACCAATATATCTACCAAAGGTTCAATACCTGAGTTAAATTAAGAGGTTTCAACTTCAGGAAAAAATTACATTTTGACAACATTTGACAATTTACTAAATTTAAAGTTTTGTATAGTTTCAAAAATGTTTTCTGTCACTCATCATCTTTTAATCATTCACAAACAATACTAAAGAAAACCACTTTCCACGGTTTATCGATTTTAAATTATTAAGAAGGCTATTATTTCTCTGAAATATACATTTTACATTTTTTAATTTTCATGCTTTTGATAAGTATCTTGTCCTTTTGGTGTAAATTGCAGCTGAAGGCTTATCGCAAAATCACAGTTTTCAAGTTTTTTCATATACTAAAATTGAAGGAAGCTAGAAAATGTGAAAAATTCTTTTTACCCGAATATTCTTCAGAGCCCAACCTAACTACGATCTGAAAACAATAATATAACTTATAGTTGAACAATTTTTTTTTAAATATCTCTTTTCTGACATCATTTGGAACTTGCAAATTATTATAAGTAGTAACTAATTACTTAATTTTTAATGAACTTATAATTAATTGAACCAACAATCCAAATTTTTTGATACCACAACAATAAATGGCAAACGAAAAAGAATATAAAAAACTACAACATTTTAAAAAGTACAGAGTTTGGCTCATGAAATTGAATAGAACAACGGACTATGACAAATAGCTTCAGAATCAAAATCTAACCGAGTCAAATAAAGGTCCATCCGTTATTTTTGGTTATTCATCCCCCCACCAAACAAGCAGTGCAGTTAAAACCTACTTAGAATCTATACTTAGACCGTGAAACTAGAAGAAACTAAATTTTCTGTAAAGTTATGTCTAGCGATAGACCTATTAGAGTGACAGAAACTTTTTTTCCACAACCCACAAGAGGATATTTTTCAAGTAAAAAGTAAAGAGCTGCTACACTAAATCAACGATGAACAGAAATAATGTCGAATAATTTGTCAAACGTAAACCTATATCCAATGATATATTTAATAGAGTGACAGAAACTTTTTCCACAAGAGGTTATTTTTCAATTAAAAGTAAAGAGCTGCTACACTAAATCAAAGATGAACAGAAATAATGTCGAATAATTGTTCAAACGTAAACTTATGCCTAATGATATATTTAATAGAGTAGTAAGTCTAGCTTTGACAAGTGTGTTAGAACATCTAGAAAGAAGGTATCATATCTAAAAATTAGTATTTTTTTATTACCCCCCCCCCCCCCCCAAAACACTTTACAGTCATTTCTTGTTAAAATATCTTTAGTCATTAAGAAATTTCAACGACCATCCTGTTGCAGAATTCCTATCAAGTCAAACAATAAAGCAAAAACGAAAACACCTAAAAAACCCTAATTTTAAACAGTTTTTGGGAAACAAGGTGAAAGTAAAGTGCAATTGGTCCGAAAGTAACCATAACTCTAAAAAACAGAATTTTAGTAATTATAGATACATGAAAATGATTGGCTTTATACGCTGATTCCAAATACATAAATTTCCTTAGGTTTAATGTTATCCGTCAAAAGCTAAAACCTTGAGAATGTTAGCCTCGACATGTGATTGGTTGCAATTCCATTTTTTCTGCCAAGCCTTGACATTCCTAATTAAAGGATATGAATTAGAACCAAGGAAACGTAATTTCATCGTATTTTGCGCATATCCGTTGGAAAAAAACATTGAAAAGCCATATTAAGAGCTATATTTGTGAGTTTTTCACTGAAAATTCTTTTTTCTGCCAAGCCCTGACATTCCTAATTAAAGGATACGAATTAGAACCATGGGGACGTAATTTCGTCGTATTTTGCGTATTTTCGTTGGAAAAAACACTGAAAAGCCATATTAAGAGCTATATTTGTGAGTTTTTCACTGAAAATTCCTTTTTTCTTGCCAAGCCTTGACCTCCCTAATTAAAGGATACGAATTAGATTCATGGAAACGTAATTTCATCGTATTTTGCGCATATCCGTTAAAAAAAACACTGAAAAGCCATATTAAGAGCTATATTTGTGAGTTTTTCACTGAAATTTCCTTTTTTTTGCCAAGCACTGACATTCCTAATTAAAGGATACGAATTTAGAACCATGGGGACGTAATTTCATCGTATTTTGCGTATTTTCGTTGGAAAAAAACACTGAAAAGCCATATTAAGAGCTATATTTGTGAGTTTTTCACTGAAAATTCCTTTTTTTCGCCAAGCCTTGACATTCCTAATTAAAGGATACGAATTAGAACCATGGGAACGTAATTTCGTCGTATTTTGCTGATTTTCGTTGGAAAAAACACTGAAAAGCCATATTAAGAGCTATATTTGTGAGTTTTTCACTGAAAATTCCTTTTTTCGCCAAGCCTTGACATTCCTAATTAAAGGATATGAATTAGAACCAAGGAAACGTAACTTCATCGTATTTTGCGCATATCCGTTGGAAAAAAACATTGAAAAGTCATATTAAGAGCTATATTTGTGAGTTTTTCACTGAAAATTCTTTTTTCTGCCAAGCCCTGACATTCCTAATTAAAGGATACGAATTAGATTCATGGAAACGTAATTTCATCGTATTTTGCGCATATCCGTTAAAAAAAAACACTGAAAAGCCATATTAAGAGCTATATTTGTGAGTTTTTCACTGAAAATTCCTTTTTTTGCCAAGCCCTGACATTCCTAATTAAAGGATATGAATTTAGAACCAAGGAAACGTAATTTCATCATATTTTGCGTATTTTCGTTGGAAAAAACACTGAAAAGCCATATTAAGACATATATTCGTGAGTTCTTCACTGAAAATTCCTTTTTTCGCCAAGCCTTGACATTCCTAATTAAAGGATATGAATTAGAACCAAGGAAACGTAATTTCATCGTATTTTGCGCATTTTCGTTGGAAAAAAACATTGAAAAGCCATATTAAGAGCTATATTTGTGAGTTTTTCACTGAAAATTCTTTTTTCTGCCAACCTGTGACCTCCCTAATTAAAGGATACGAATTAGATTCATGGAAACGTAATTTCATCGTATCTTGCGCATATCCGTTGGAAAAAAACACTGAAAAGCCATATTAAGAGCTATATTTGTGAGTTTTTCACTGAAAATTCCTTTTTTTGCCAAACCCTGACATTCCTCATTAAAGGATATGAATTTAGAACCAAGGAAACGTAATTTCATCATATTTTGCGTATTTTCGTTGGAAAAAACACTGAAAAGCCATATTAAGGGCTATATTTGTGAGTTTTTCACTGAAAATTCCTTTTTTTGCCAAGCCTTGACCTCCCTAATTAAAGGATATGAATTAGAACCAAGGGAACGTAATTTCATCGTATTTTGCGTATTTCCGTTGGAAAAAAAACACTGAAAAGCCATATTAAGGGCTAATTTGTGAGTTTTTCACCGACAATTCCTTTTAGCCAGGCCTTTATAATCAATGGAACATAGTTCATTATATTTTACATATTTTTGATTGGAAAACACACCGAAAGGTCATATTATTTGAACTTACATCAAACGTTGGAGAGCTTACATTTGAAGAACTATCCATTATTTGCATATATTGTTCAATATTTCAACCTATACTGATTTCTAAAACTTCAAACCCAGAAATATACACACTTAACGATTATCTATTCGCGAAAATCGTACTAGGTCACGCTATTAGAACAATAATTACCTCTCTATCTATCGCTCACAGGGAACAGATTCAAAACAATACTTCCTACATCATTTGGTCTAATTGTGACAAACGTGGCATGTCCAATGCAGATTAAAACCAGAAAAGACCAGAAACGCATAAAAATAAGAAAAAAGGGAATTGCAATCAATCTTGTGTCGAAGCGCTAGCGCTGTCTAAGTAAAGAATGATGTGGGACATAACATGTTGTTTAGGTTTTTCTACATAGCCGGACACTTCATATAGAAGGTGTTGTCGTAGAAACTTCAAAACAGGCTCATTTGATTTGAAATTAAGGTGGATAATGCCCAATTCACAGGAGGGGTATGAAAACTATGGTTTTTAACAACGATATGCAAGACTAGAAAGAAAAGTCTTTAGGAGTTACCCCCCCCCCTTCCACCTCAACCATCGCTCTTGAAATCACTGCACCCCCATACCCCCAAAGCTCAAATTTTCCAGAGGATTTTAAAATCCCCCCCCCCCAAACACAAAATTTCTAGGAACGTATCTTCATCATATTTGAATATTTTCGCTGGAAAACCTGCTTACCGAAGCGCTAGTGCTACCTAAGTTAAGAACTATGTGACTACAATATGTTGTTTTTGGTTTTTTCATCATAGCCAGGGCACTTCGTATAGAAGGAGTCATCGCAAAACTTTGAAAAGGACTCATTTGATTTGAAATTAAAGTGGATAGTGACCAATTCACAGGAGGGGGGCGTGAAAACTATGGTTTTTAACTATGATATGCAAGACTAGAAAGAAAAGTCTTTAGGAGTGGGGCTGCCCATCACCTCAACCCTCGCTCTTGAAATCCCCCCCCCCCTAAAGTTGAAATGTAATCTAAACTAGCATAACCACAAAATTACACAATATTGCATAGAAATACCAAAACCATAGGTTAGGCTATGTCAGGTTAGGTTAGAAGTTAGCTTTCTCCACGTTTAAGTCAGGTTAGATTAGGTTAGCTTATCATGAGCGCTCATGATAAGCTAACCTAATCTAACCTGACTTAAACGTGGAGAAAGCTAACTTCTAACCTAACCTGACATAGCCTAACCTATGGTTTTGGTATTTCTATGCAATATTGTGTAATTTTGTGGTTATGCTAGTTTAGATTAGATTTCAACTTTAGGGGGGGGGGATTTCAAGAGCGAGGGTTGAGGTGATGGGCAGCCCCACTCCTAAAGACTTTTCTTTCTAGTCTTGCATATCATAGTTAAAAACCATAGTTTTCACGCCCCCCTCCTGTGAATTGGTCACTATCCACTTTAATTTCAAATCAAATGAGTCCTTTTCAAAGTTTTGCGATGACTCCTTCTATACGAAGTGCCCTGGCTATGATGAAAAAACCAAAAACAACATATTGTAGTCACATAGTTCTTAACTTAGGTAGCACTAGCGCTTCGGTAAGCAGGTTTTCCAGCGAAAATATTTAAATATGATGAAGATACGTTCCTAGAAATTTTGTGTTTGGGGGGGGGGAGATTTTAAAATCCTCTGGAAAATTTGAGTTTTGGGGGTATGGGGGTGCGGTGATTTCAAGAGCGATGGTTTAGGTGGAAGGGGGGGGGTAACTCCTAAAGACTTTTCTTTCTAGTCTTGCATATCGTTGTTAAAAACCATAGTTTTCATACCCCTCCTGTGAATTGGGCATTATCCACTTTAATTTCAAATCAAATGAGCCTGTTTTGAAGTTTCTACGACAACACCTTCTATATGAAGTGTCCGGCTATGTAGAAAAACCTAAACAATATGTTATATCCCACATCATTCTTTACTTAGACAGCTAGCGCTTCGACACAAGATTGATTGCACTTCCCTTTTTCTTATTTTTATGCGTTTCTGGTCTTTTCTGGTTTTAATCTGCATTGGACATGCCACGTTTGTCACAATTAGACCAAATGATGTAGGAAGTATTGTTTTGAATCTGTTCCCTGTGAGCGATAGATAGAGAGGTAATTATTGTTCTAATAGCGTGACCTAGTACGATTTTCGCGAATAGATAATCGTTAAGTGTGTATATTTCTGGGTTTTGAAGTTTTAGAAATCAGTATAGGTTGAAATATTGAACAATATATGCAAATAATGGATAGTTCTTCAAATGTAAGCTCTCCAACGTTTGATGTAAGTTCAAATAATATGACCTTTCGGTGTGTTTTCCAATCAAAAATATGTAAAATATAATGAACTATGTTCCATTGATTATAAAGGCCTGGCTAAAAGGAATTGTCGGTGAAAAACTCACAAATTAGCCCTTAATATGGCTTTACAGTGTTTTTTTTCCAACGGAAATACGCAAAATACGATGAAATTACGTTCCCTTGGTTCTAATTCATATCCTTTAATTAGGAAGGTCAAGGCTTGGCAAAAAAAGGAATTTTCAGTGAAAAACTCGCAAATATAGCCCTTAATATGGCTTTTCAGTGTTTTTTCCAACGAAAATACGCAAAATATGATGAAATTACGTTTCCTTGGCTCTAAATTCATATCCTTTAATGAGGAATGTCAGGGTTTGGCAAAAAAAGGAATTTTCAGTGAAAAACTCACAAATATAGCTCTTAATATGGCTTTTCAATGTTTTTTTCCAACGGATATGCGCAAGATACGATGAAATTACGTTTCCATGAATCTAATTCGTATCCTCTAATTAGGGAGGTCACAGGTTGGCAGAAAAAAGAATTTTCAGTGAAAAACTCACAAATATAGCTCTTAATATGGCTTTTCAATGTTTTTTTCCAACGAAAATGCGCAAAATACGATGAAATTACGTTTCCTTGGTTCTAATTCATATCCTTTAATTAGGAATGTCAAGGCTTGGCGAAAAAAGGAATTTTCAGTGAAGAACTCACAATATATGTCTTAATATGGCTTTTCAGTGTTTTTTCCAACGAAAATACGCAAAATATGATGAAATTACGTTTCCTTGGTTCTAAATTCATATCCTTTAATTAGGAATGTCAGGGCTTGGCAAAAAAGGGAATTTTCAGTGAAAACTCACAAATATAGCTCTTAATATGGCTTTTCAGTGTTTTTTTTCCAACGAAATACGCAAAATATGATGAAATTACGTTTCCTTGGTTCTAAATTCAATCCTTTAATTAGGAATGTCAGGGCTTGGCAAAAAAAGGAATTTTCAGTGAAAAACTCACAAATATAGCTCTTAATATGGCTTTTCAGTGTTTTTTTTAACGGATATGCGCAAAATACGATGAAATTACGTTTCCATGAATCTAATTCGTATCCTTTAATTAGGAATGTCAGGGCTTGGCAGAAAAAGAATTTTCAGTGAAAAACTCACAAATATAGCTCTTAATATGACTTTTCAATGTTTTTTTTCCAACGGATATGCGCAAAATACGATGAAGTTACGTTTCCTTGGTTCTAATTCATATCCTTTAATTAGGAATGTCAGGGCTTGGCAAAAAAAGGAATTTTCAGTGAAAAACTCACAAATATAGCTCTTAATATGGCTTTTCAGTGTTTTTTCCAACGAAAACAAGTAAAATACGACGAAGTTACGTTCCCATGGTTCTAATTCGTATCCTTTAATTAGGAATGTCAAGGCTTGGCTAAAAAAAGGAATTTTCAGTGAAAAACTCACAAATATAGCTCTTAATATGGCTTTTCAGTGTTTTTTTCCAACGAAAATACGCAAAATACGATGAAATTACGTCCCCATGGTTCTAAATTCGTATCCTTTAATTAGGAATGTCAGGGCTTGGCAAAAAAAGGAAATTTCAGTGAAAAACTCACAAATATAGCTCTTTATATGGCTTTTCAGTGTTTTTTTTTAACGGATATGCGCAAAATACGATGAAATTACGTTTCCATGAATCTAATTCGTATCCTTTAATTAGGGAGGTCAAGGCTTGGCAAGAAAAAAGGAATTTTCAGTGAAAAACTCACAAATATAGCTCTTAATATGGCTTTTCAGTGTTTTTTCCAACGAAAACAAGTAAAATACGACTGAATTACGTCCCCATGGTTCTAATTCGTATCCTTTAATTAGGAATGTCAGGGCTTGGCAGAAAAAAGAATTTTCAGTGAAAAACTCACAAATATAGCTCTTAATATGGCTTTTCAATGTTTTTTTCCAACGGATATGCGCAAAATACGATGAAATTACGTTTCCTTGGTTCTAATTCATATCCTTTAATTAGGAATGTCAAGGCTTGGCAGAAAAAATGGAATTGCAACCATTCACATGTCGAGGCTAACATTCTCAAGGTTTTAGCTTTTGACGGATAACATTAAACCTAAGGAAATTTATGTATTTGGAATCAGCGTATAAAGCCAATCATTTTCATGTATCTATAATTACTAAAATTCTGTTTTTTAGAGTTATGGTTACTTTCGGACCAATTGCACTTTACTTTCACCTTGTTTCCCAAAAACTGTTTAAAATTAGGGTTTTTTAGGTGTTTTCGTTTTTGCTTTATTGTTTGACTTGATAGGAATTCTGCAACAGGATGGTCGTTGAAATTTCTTAATGACTAAAGATATTTTAACAAGAAATGACTGTAAAGTGTTTTGGGGGGGGGGGGGTAATAAAAAAATACTAATTTTTAGATATGATACCTTCTTTCTAGATGTTCTAACACACTTGTCAAAGCTAGACTTACTACTCTATTAAATATATCATTAGGCATAAGTTTACGTTTGAACAATTATTCGACATTATTTCTGTTCATCTTTGATTTAGTGTAGCAGCTCTTTACTTTTAATTGAAAAATAACCTCTTGTGGAAAAAGTTTCTGTCACTCTATTAAATATATCATTGGATATAGGTTTACGTTTGACAAATTATTCGACATTATTTCTGTTCATCGTTGATTTAGTGTAGCAGCTCTTTACTTTTTACTTGAAAAATATCCTCTTGTGGGTTGTGGAAAAAAAGTTTCTGTCACTCTAATAGGTCTATCGCTAGACATAACTTTACAGAAAATTTAGTTTCTTCTAGTTTCACGGTCTAAGTATAGATTCTAAGTAGGTTTTAACTGCACTGCTTGTTTGGTGGGGGGATGAATAACCAAAAATAACGGATGGACCTTTATTTGACTCGGTTAGATTTTGATTCTGAAGCTATTTGTCATAGTCCGTTGTTCTATTCAATTTCATGAGCCAAACTCTGTACTTTTTAAAATGTTGTAGTTTTTTATATTCTTTTTCGTTTGCCATTTATTGTTGTGGTATCAAAAAATTTGGATTGTTGGTTCAATTAATTATAAGTTCATTAAAAGTTAAGTAATTAGTTACTGCTTATAATAATTTGCAAGTTCCAAATGATGTCAGAAAAGAGATATTTAAAAAAAAATTTGTTCAACTATAGTTATACTATTGTTTTCAGATCGTAGTTAGGTTGGGCTCTGAAGAATATTCGGGTAAAAAGAATTTTTCACATTTTCTAGCTTCCTTCAATTTTAGTATATCGAAAAAACTTGAAACTGTGATTTTGCGATAAGCCTTCAGCTGCAATTTACACCAAAAGGACAAGATACTTATCAAAAGCATGAAAATTAAAAATGTAAAATGTATATTTCAGAGAAATAATAGCCTTCTTAATAATTTAAAATCGATAAACCGTGGAAAGTGGTTTTCTTTAGTATTGTTTGTGAATGATTAAAAGATGATGAGTGACAGAAAACATTTTTGAAACTATACAAAACTTTAAATTTAGTAAATTGTCAAATGTTGTCAAAATGTAATTTTTTCCTGAAGTTGAAACCTCTTAATTTAACTCAGGTATTGAACCTTTGGTAGATATATTGGTTCGAAAATAAACTATCCCCGTAAAATCTGAGCTAATATAGGTTTTCCGCAGGAAACTCTAGTTTTTGATCATAGCGCTATCAATCTTTTAGGATGTATGGCTTGGTTGGGATCTCTCACTTGATGAGGAGGTCCTTCTTTGTACTAGTACAGCCTTCGAAGGTACTGATGATGTGCTAGAAGTACATTATACTGAAGATGGTCTTTCATATACGTCAGAAGATCTGGTACGGCGGGGGCCTTCAGGTCGTCTTTGCATAGAGGATGACGAGCGGTTGGCTCCTAGTTTGCCTACAATAGGAGTACGCGGCGATTTATTTGAATACAGGCGCCCTAAGAATAAAGTGCTTAAAAAATGTTTGTGAATTTGTTTATTAATAAAATGTATATATACAACAATGTCTTTAAATCTTCACTTTTAGATTTCTTCATCGATGTATAGGTAACTGTCGTGAGCCACTAATGCTGGTAAATCATTTGGATTCACTGTATATTGATCTTGATTGACTGCAAAGTCGGGGTCACATTTTCTGCAGTACAATGTAACTTCACTCTTGTCATATCTCTTTGTATAGTCAATGATACTATTTGCATTCATATTATGAAATTCACGAGTTTCAATCTGTCTATTTGAAGCAATATCACATACTGTGTTTTCAAGTGGTGAATCACATTCGGTAACTGCCAAATAAAAATCACTTGGTTTATAGTCATAGTAGGCAGTGTCGTCACAGCGATGACGTAGAAACCAGATTGTCTTGTTACCCCAACAGTTGAATCGTAGACCAGATTCCTCTTCCCAGAATAATTTAAATCCACGACGATACCAATCTCGTAGAAATAAACTGAAATCACGTTTAGGATTCTTTCCAATCATAGCGGGGTAAGTATTCTCCCACTGATCACATTTATCATTGTGACAATTGGAGCAGAGGTGCCCGCTAGGGTGAGGTCACACACCTCCTCAAGACATGAATTACATCCTTTAATTTGTACTGCATAGCCTCTATGTAATTTGCAAGGATTACATAATTTACACTTTTCATTATAGTCATCAATAATTGTACAATTCTCACATTGAGTCCAACTGCCAAGAGTGTACATGCACAATGGGCATATATAGAACATTTTGGTTTCCGATGTCAACTCTCTCACAGCTAAAACGAAACTGATCCTCTTCGTTCGATAAATTCAAAGTGTAGGAAAGGGGAGAGGAGTAACTCTGTGAGTACCTTTCGAAGGAGGAGCCATCTACATCGGCAATGAAAGTATATCCACAATATGATTCCGCCTTGTTCCAATTAATATATCAATAAATTGAGTATATGCATTTGAATCACATTTTAAAAGTTTCATACAATAGTCTCATGGGGATTATTCCAAATGGCGAGAAAATCATCATCCAAAATCAAATGTTTTTCCATAAATACTAGATTTGATCTAATTCTCTCTTTTTCAAATTTATTCATTTTTCAATCCTTTCACTCTGACTGCTGACTCTAGACTGACCAGAAAAGACAGTTGGCTCGGAAACAACAACAACATTGACCTTGGCATTCGCTGAGAGCGTGCCCAAAACAACAACAATAACATTGACCCCATTAACCACGTGTTCCCCCTTATGACTCTATCGCGTGCCCAAAACAACAACAACAACATTGACCCCATTAACCACGTGTTCTGCCTAATGACTCTATCGCGTGCCCAAAGCAACAACAATAACATTGACCCCATTAACCACGTGTTCTCCCTAATGACTCTATAGTCCATGAAAGTGACAAAGTTCCTGTTTTTCCATTCTCACTGACAAAAACCATAAAACATCAAATAAATCGACCAACACACATAACCATCCATAAACTATGTAAAAAAAGTTGTAGGTGGCAGCAGGGTGTTCTCGTGGGAGTAGCACCTCCCCTTCTACTTAAGTAAAGCTGTCCACTTGGTCGATCTTTTCGTTACTCAACGTCACCTTTTCATATTCACTTATTCTTAGCCTTAGCGACTTAGTCTAACATTTATTTTCAAACATGTTCTAGCAAATTCACCCTGAACTAGCAAACCTCTAAACGTTCATTCATTTTGCCCACTCTTTCATCTAGGATGCTTAAACCATCAGCATAATCTAAGTCCAGGAAATGTTTTTGCTTCCGCATTTGGTTCCATGTTCTTCCATTGCCTTTCCTGTGCTCCTTAAGACAAAGTCCTTCAAAATGATCCATATAAAGGGGGATAGAACACAACCCTGCTTAACTCCTGATTTAATACAAAACCAGCTGCTAACCTCATTTCCTACCTTAACCGCAGCAGTGATATTCTCATGCAGAGCACTAATCACTTTAATGTATTTGTCTGGTACATCATACAAGGATAAGACCTTTGCTAAAGTTCTTCTATCAGCTGAATCGAACGCTTACTCGTAATCTATATAACTGAGGACTAAAGGTGTTTGATGACTCAGGCACTTCTTAATTATTAACCTAAAAGTGAAAATTTGGTCGACACATCCTCTACTCTTCCTAAGGCTTGTGCCAGCTGGGTCTCTCACTCAAACTATCTGGATCATACAATCGTCATATGCATATAATTATGCATCATATGCATAATAATAGGCATCAAGTGATCTATTCTTTCTTTTTTTCCTAGCTAAATTATATGCTAGCTCATAAGCTTATAGTAACCACAATTTATAGTAACCGAGTAAATAGTAAACTCGATTACAAAACCTTTGCTAAAGCTCTAAAGGTTCGGTAAACCTTTGCTAAAGCTCTTTTATCAGCTGAACTAGAACGAGACACAAAGAGAGACATTTTAGGTTGTTCACTTTATGCTAATTTCTATTATTTTGTGCTTTAATGGATTGATATAGCTCTAGGTTATGTAAAAAAAAACAAAAACTAACATGATAATTGATAAATTCTTATTTCTAACGATTCACTGATAGCTGTTGCACGGTGTAAAGTATGAATTTTGTCATTTGTTATATTATATTTTTTTTTTAAAGCCTGTTATATTTTTTTTAAGCCTAATGGGACCATTAGGGTGGCTAGGGATGGATTGTCAAAACGTAAGCATAGCTTAAAAATGAGTATAAAACTATCAATCTAAAAATGTCCCTCTTTTTGTTTTAGTATGTCTCCATCTGGACAACCGCTATTCTACACCTTTACACTCTTTTTTGGATTATTTAGAATATGGCTAGTTTTGACTGGGGATTAAACTTCATATTCTACTTTTTGCGGGAATTTGTAAAATTTACAATATTTTATTTATGTATAATCATCATTGCGAATTATTGCCTTTTTCAAATGTGAATCATCTCTTCATGATTATAAAACTAGAAGTTCTCTTTTGATGCGTAGAATGTTGGTTATAACTATTAGATTAAAATTTAGCATTAACCACGTTGGGCTTTTGAGTTGAGAAGATTTGCTGAATGAGTTAAAATTGTCTAATGATTCCTTAGAGTTCCGGAAATTTTTTGGAATTACATTGTTTTTGAAGCTTATGAATTTGATGGGTTGTTCTCAGCCGTCTTAAATTGTTGTTTTTGGTGTTTTGTTTTTCGAATGACTGGCTGTGTGTTTTTGTCGATATTTAATGTTTTCTGTGTAGTTTGGTAATATTTTCTACGTAGCAATGTAGTAATAGTATTATTTTCTGTGTAATTTTTTTTCTTATTTTCTTTGACTTGTTAATGTTATATTATGTTTAGTTCCTTACACGCACTAGCACCTGGGTATTCTTGTGATTTACGTTTTTTTTTTTTATTTTTTTTTTTTTTTTATTTTTTTTTTTTATTATAAATAAACCCAATTTTTATTATTCTGAAAAAAGCCTGAACCAAAAACTATTCTTTTGAGAAAATAGATATGCTGTTTTTTTTTATTTTTTTAGCACATACCTTTCCTTTTTTTTAGCTCATACCAGGAATGATGAATGTTGCTACCCTCGTGTTTTTGTTTTCACTGGTTTGGAAATTTGGTTCTAAAATGATAACAAATACTACCGAAAGGCTAGTATATGGACATAGCAATGTGTTTAAATTCATGTTAGATATGGAAATACAGGCTTTAAGATGTGAATTAAATAAAAAAAACAAGTTTTTTTAACTGAAAGTAAGGAACGACGTTAAAACTTAAAACGAACAGAAATTATTCCGTATATGAAGGGGGCTGTCCCCTCCTCAACGCCTCGCTCTTTACGCTAAAGTTTTTTTATTGTTTAAAAAAATAGAGTTGTGAGAAAGTCAAACTTTAGCGTAAAGAGCGAGGCGTTGAGGAGGGGACAGCCCCCTTCATATACGGAATAATTTCTGTTCGTTTTAAGTTTTAACGTCGTTCCTTACTTTCAGTTAAAAAAACTTGTTTTTTTTATTTAATTTTTGAACGTTTTTGAATTAATGCAGGTTTTGATTTTGGCTCACCGTACATGAATAATTAAAACAAAATTTGCATATTATATTTGGTTAAATGGCTTTCTCGAAACTTGTTTAATTTTATTTACGAACGTTTTTATTAGTAATAAATATACGTAACTTAGAATTAACTTACGTAACGAACTTCTATATTCATAAATTTTTAACACGTATATTAGGGGGTTCGCCCCCTAGTCAATACCCTGCTCTTTAAACTATAGTTCGAATTTTTTTTCCAGTTCTTTAAAAATGACCTCTTAATCACAATCAGTTGATCAGTTGAAAAACTTGTTTTTTTTTTATTTAATTCCTGATCTTTTTCTTTAATAATGCTGGGAAATCCGGCGCCCCCTTCATAGCAATGTCCCTTCCCCCATGAAAACTTCCTTCATGGAAAGATCCTTCCATATAGCCCCCGACCCTCTCCTTCCCCCACCTACCAGAAAAAATCTCCTCTGAAAAAGTCTGTATACTTCCCAATAACCAATACTATATGTTAACATTGAGTAAAGTTCATAACTTTCAGCCCTCTCCCTGGAGACTTTGGGGGATCAAGTCATCCTAAAAGACACTTTTATCATATTTTTCGACCATGCTGAACAAAATGGCTATCTCAAAATTTTGATCGGGTGACTTTGGGAAAAAAATGAGCGTGGGAGGGGGCCTAGTTGCCCTCCATTTTTTTTGGTCACTTAAAAAGGGCACTAGAACTTTTAATTTCCGTTCCAATGAGCCCTCCCAAGATATTCTAGGACCACTGGGTCGATACGATCACCCCTGGGAAAAAAAAAAACAAACAAACAAACAAATAAACACGCATCCGTGATCTTTCTTCTGGCAAAAAATGCAAAAATCCACATTTTTGTAGATAGGAGCTTGAAACCTCTACAGTAGGGTTCTCTGATACGCTGAATATGATGGTGTGATTTTCATTAAGGTTCTATAACTTTTAGGGGGTCTTTCCCCCTTTTTTTGAAAATCAGCCAAATTTTCTCAGGCGCGTAACTTTTGATGGGTAGCTCTAAACTTGATGAAAGTTATATATTTGAAATCAGCATTGAAATCTGATTCTTTTGATATATCTATTGGTATCAAAAACCCGTTTTCTAGAGTTTCGGTTACCATTGAGCCGGGTCGCTCCTTACTTACAGTTCGTTACCACGAACTGTTTGATTACAAGCGATAGTTTTCGTGAGACCTGTGTATCAGGCTTGTTGAATTTAAAAATTTGTGCCAATCAGGTAGACGAAAATGGACAAAAAATCCATAGAAAGATAAAATAAAAACAGCAAATACCCGAAATTAGTTTGGCATACAGAAATCTTGGAAGATGCGATCATAGCCGCTTTTTGCTGTGGCTTTTTTGGGACCTGTTATTTGAGTCTATGAAAGTAGAGGGGGTGTAGTTTTTAACCTAATGTAATGGTTTCTGGTGATAATGAAATCTCTTGTTTTTTTCTTTTCTATTGTCGAGCTCCGTTTTCCCTAAAAGTGAAAAACGTATTTCATTGGAAACTTGGTTACATTTTGATGAATAACATTCTTCATACAGTAAAGCCGTTTGGATTAAATGTTATGGTCGATAGCTTTTATTCATTTGGAGTTCATCCTTGGGGTGGCAGAGGGGCTGAAAAATTGCGCTTTGAACAGATTTTTTTATGGGATGGCTTTCTCTAGCTTATTCATTCCGTGGATTTTGGGGTTCTTAATTTTGGTGGCTTATAAACTTAGAAAGGTAAAAGAAATCTCAATTTGTTGTCTGTGGTATAAGAAAACTTCAGTTGAGATTCAAAAGAATTATTTTGCAAATTTCCAGTTGAGCATATTCACCTCATTTCCAGATGGAGAGGAGAGCTCAGATCATGCACACACATAAGGAGATGCCACCCCCTTCCCCCGCAACTCTGACATTTTACTGACTTTCCTTTCAGTTTTATTACTTTTATACCACACTGTCATTCCAGCAACTTTTGTTTTTTACTCCAGGATGGTGGTGTAAAAAAAGCTAATTGATTCCCCTCCCCCCACGACAAAATTGACATTGGAAACGTTAATTGGTTTTATTCTGACTAATTCAGTTGCAAGCGTGTGCAGCTTCTGCTTCTGCAAATTTTACTAACCCTAGATGAGATCAGCACGGCTGGTGAATTAGTTTGGATTACGCTTAACTCAATTTTCCTTATTATTGTATGTTTGTTTTCTATTATATCATTCTATCGTGCCAACCAACGTTTTATTTGTATTGTAGGATGATGCTCGTCTGTTTTTCACGTTGGCAAGTGGTGCGGATGAGGGTTTTCTGAACTATGAACTAGCACAAGTTATGAAACGTCTTTGGGGAGACAGAGGTGTGCAGCACTGTTTCAGTCGGTCTAGGGAATATCAACTGAATGATTCAGCTGCCTATTATTTGAATAGCTTGGATAGAATTTCGTCACCGAATTATATTCCGACGCAACAGGATGTTTTGAGAACTCGAGTAAAACAACTGGGATTGTTGAGACGCAATTCAAGTTCAAAGATTTACATTTCAAGTAAGTAACTGCCCTAACTATTTCATTCCATTTTTAGTTCTGACTTGGTTGATCTAAATATATATATATATATATATATATATATATATATATATACATATATATATATATATATATATATATATATATATATATATATATATATATATATATATATATTATATATATATATATATATATATATTATATATATATATATATATATATATATATATATATATATATATATTATATATATATATATATATATATATATATATATATATATATATATGTTGGAACCGTGAAAGGTTGAATGGTTATAAGAATGGTTGGAACCGTGAAAGGGGCTGCAAATTTTTGGTCGATTTTAAACAACACCGGAAAATCCGACTCCCCTCCATGAAAAATTCCTAAATTGAGGGGGGGGGTTCAAACCCCCTAATCCACCACTGGATACAGCCTTACCACATTAATTTCTAAAACAGCAGAAAAATACAATATATATATATATATATATATATATATATATATATATATATATATATAATATATATATATATATATATATATATAAATTCAGGGTATATATTTGCACACTGGAGATTTAGGGGTAAAGTTAATTCCCTTGGACATAAAAGTCGATTCTTCAGTCAAAATTAAACACTAATGCTGCGCCCAGAGTGGGTATGACGCAGTCCAGGCGACGTCTGGTATGACGCGGTATGACGACGTCATCAAAACTCTGGCTTTGATGACGCAGTCCAGCTTTTAATATTTGTATTTCAGATAAGGAAATTTAATCTCCTTCTACCTCGGTCATAATTCAACAAGATTTTTCGAAATTTATTTAATTTTTCAATTTTTTATCATTACTATTATTTCTGATGCATCAGATTGTTTTTTTCTGCTGTTTTAGAAATTAATGTGGCAAGGCTGTATCCAGTGGTGGATTAGGGGATTTGACCCCCCCCCCCCTGAAATATTTGTCCGACTCGTAAAAACACAACAAAAATGAATATAAACAAATTTTTGTTGCATTTTTTAAATTTTTTGTACCCCCCCCCCCCCCCCCCCCCCCAAAAAAAAAAATCCCTGTACTGTGGTCAAAGTATTTTGAAGTTTCGTCTCTTTTAGATTAAGGAGAGTTATGCTTGCTCAGCTTTTCAAGATGACATTTTACTTAAAAGTATTTCAGTTAAGAAAAGAAGAAAAAAAGTATTAAAAGTATTAAAGAAACTTAAAAGTATTTCATAATTTAAAAAAAATATTAATCAAGAATATCTGGTGCTAAAAAAAATAATTTTTGTGCGAAGAGATCTAATTTTTTTTTTACTTTGAAATGACCAAGTAAAGTTGTCATATAAAATCTGTTAGAAATGTCGATTATATATTACATAATATGTGTTGTATACGAATATCAACAATATATTCGCATCAAAATAAACCGGAAGCTTTAAATTATTTTGAATACAATTTTTTCGGCTAGGAAGCTGGTTTTTTCGCTCTGATCTGAAACAGAAACAGTCTTGCCGTCCAACCGCATTTTTATATATAAAGGGGATGATATTTGGATGATATATTGGGGAAGATATTTGGTCATTGAACGCTGTGGAATCTGACTGCCAAACAGGAATTCGATGGCTCTTGTAGCACTGTATTATTTTTCTGTGGTATGGAAAAATGTCTGTGTTTTACAGAGACATTTTGCTAGATGAAATAATTTACAGTTTAAGGAAATTCCGGATCAAGGATTAAGGAAACCTGACTGTTTTTCGAATTTTTCAATTTTTTACCAATACTATTTTTTCTGATGCATAAAATCGTGTTTTTCTGCTATTTAAAAAATTAATGTGGCAAGGCTGTATCCAGTTTTGGATTAGGGGGTTCGATTAGGTGGATTAGGGGGGGACCCCCTATTCCACCAGGATTTCTTTTTATTGAAAAATATTCTCAGCCTGAGCTAAAGATGTTTCATAAGATTGAAATAGCCTTAACACTAAAATATTCAATTGATTTCTTTTATTGCTTAATTGACTTAGTCAATTAATAGCTTAATTGATTTCGATTAAATAGTTCTTTCTTCGAATAATGTTTCAACTGGCTTCAACTCCTCAATTTACTTGATTAAAATAATTATATTGTAATGCTTTATAATTATGCACAAAAATTCATATATTTCACTCTAAAAAGAACAGTAAGCCATAAAGAACATAAGCAGTGGTGGATTAGGGGGGGGGGCCTAATCGACTAAAGTTTTTTGTTCGAATTTTTTCGGTTAGGAAGTTGTTTTTTTCGCTCTGATCTGAAACAGAAACAATCTTGCTATCCAACCGCATTAAGGCATTTTTTCATTTTAACGATGTGGAATCTGACTGCCAAACAGGAATTCGATGGCTCTTATAGCACTCCATTATTTTTCTGTGATATGGCAAAATGCCTCAGGTTCGCCAGCAACACCATATGCTGCCTGGGATCACTTTAGCTTTAAAAATCACCATGACTTATAGACTGCCCTCTAGCTTTTTAAGGTCTCTGTTGTACATCTGTAGCCTAATTAGATGTTGTACCTCAACAGTAACAGTAACAGATTGGATACTTGATTGGATTTGTTCTTTCGATAAGTGCAAAGGGATACCTTCATCACTCATCTCACTGATTGTTCCTTCCTTATAACTATAACGTCAATATTTAGCACATCTTTCATCTCTAAAGCAATTTTTAAGGATTTTTTGTCTTTTAAATGTAGGAAGATAATGTTTCCTTCTCTATTAATCTCAAATTCGAACTTACCCTTTATCGTTTCACTGAAGAACACTGTGAGCTCATATTCGTTGGCGAATTTAACTCCTTCCTCAACAGCCTTGATAATGACACTGCCACAAATCATTTCGTTTTTTGGTATATCTATGGGTGGAAAATTAACACTTGGTTGATTTCTGCTTTTCAAATTTTTCATGGCTTATCTGGTTCGCTCTCATTGAATAAACTGCCTTTTTGGAGTATCTCTTCCTATGAGAAATGCCATCACTACTAACTGGAGATGTCACCTTTCTTTTTAAGTTTTTTTTTCCATTTTGTATAGAAAAATAATCCAAATATTACTATAATCCCTATTATTAATATAATTAATATAATATAGAAACATAATTTATCGTCCCATTTCTGTTTCTCCAATCCAGGCTCTTCAATTGTTATTGACCTGACAATACAATGAATATTTTTCTCTTTCTCCAATTCATCCAATTCAGGCTCATTACACTCAGCTAAAATGTTGTCTATGTTTTCTTCAATTTTGGTCTTAACGCATTTTGTCACTTTCGAAATTACGTTTTCGTTCATCTTTATCTTTCAATTACGCCGTTTACCCGTCAATTCAAGTTTATCGAATTTTACCAGAGGCACTAAAGCTAATATAGTGATGACAACTTTTGGTATTTGTAGGGATGAAAAAATAGTATGGCTATACTAAATGTGGTACTAAATACTGACCGCGTCAAAGGTGATATTATGTCCAAAGGTCGTGAACTTACACCTTGCAACTCCTCCGATAGCGCCGCTTATAGCGCTAAAGATTGTGTCAACTAGGCTAGCGCCGCACTCAACTAATGGGAGCAAATAGAATATGTAGACATATAAATGTGGCCTCTTTTTTCTTGAGCTATCTGGGGATCAAATTCCTCTGGGAGCGTTACCTTGGAGACATGCGAACTAATTAGCTATCATTAGGCTAGATACGGACATATAAAATGAAATAAACACAGGTAAAAAGCAATGGATTTATTGCGACTTACATATTTAGGTGAACAGCAGTGGGTCACTCCAAATGACAATAACGGTGACCAAGATACAACATGAAAGAATTTAAGACTTCTATCTGAATGGTCCTGCTTCTACATCACGAATAATCTCAAAAAGCACTTCTACCCCACTATCAAACATAGCTCTTCAGTCCTGTGCTGTAAGAACTGGCACACCATTGGCCCGAGTGGACCAAGGATGTGAACCCGTTGTCCAATAATCTTTCTTAACTATTTTTGATGATTTAGACGTTCACACGGCTCTTATAGTTTAAACTTCCTTAGAAATATTGTACGTAGCATATTTTTTATTACTCACTCTCTTAGCGAAATCTAAAGCTTGGATAGCGCCGTTCTTTTTCTGGGGTGAATGCACTTTTTCTCTTTGCTGATTGAGGACTTTTCATTTTTGAAACTAGATTTAACTTAATTAGAGGAAGTCGGAATTATCTTTAAAAAGAAGGAACTTTGGTATTTTAAATACATCGCATTTTACTCATCATTACTTCCCATCAATTAATGACGCCCCGTCATTAGTAATTGCTTGCCTTTGGGCTTTTAAAATGTTCGCCATTTATTAACTATTTCTTCTACATAATTATTTTATATTTATGTTCTGGGTGAATCAGGAGTGCTAAAAATTTTCTCTGTTACTTTTCTTATTTTATTCTACATCCCTATCTAAAATTCATCTACCGGACTAAGATTATTCATGGTTCTAGGCTAGCTTTTTTTTTTTTTTTTTTTTTTTTTTTTTTTTTTTTTTTTTTATGATGAAAGATCTTTACTTAAAAATTTGTGCAGATAAAAAAAAAAATAACTTATTCTTGTTAAATAAAGGCAGGATACTTCGCTCTTACTTCGTTCCAGCTTAATTTTCCTCACGATGTTTAATAAAGGCAGGATACTTCGCTCTTAGTTCGGTCCAAATTAATTTTCCACATGCCAGATTTTTTATAACGGCAGCCACTTCGTTCACCGGCAGTCGAACTTGCAGCATAGAGTCCCGATCCCTCAGAGTCACAGAATGGGGTTCTTTAAGTGTGTCAAAATCCACAGTCACTGCAAAAGGCACCCCAAGCTCATCCGCTCTTGCATAGCGATGACCTATACGCGCTGAGGAGGCGTTGACTTCAGACGGAATCTTTTGATCTTTCAAATCTTGTGATATTTGTTTTACAAAAGGCATAAAATTCTGTTTGTTGCTCAACGGGAGAACGCAGCATTTGTATGGAGCAACAATGAGTGGAAGTTTCAAGAATTTTCGTTTTTCAGCACCTTCTCGGACACTAAAGTTATGTTCAAGTATCACATAAAGTATGCGCCCAATCCCGAATGCAGGCTCAATAACACTGGGCACAAAGCTTTCGACGTCTACCTTTTTTTTGTGTCTCACTTCTTTTACCATTTCTGAAGTAATTGAGAAAGATTTACCATTGACGTGCAAATCAAATTTTCCTTCCTGTTTGATTGAAGATTCAATGATATTAATATCCACTTTTTCAATTTCCTCGAGAACTATCTTTACTTCAGCTTCAAATTGTTCTCTAATTTTGGCTTTTATGAGCACTACTTCGACAGCTTCTTCAATCCTCGCCTCAGAAAGCTGTCTCTCAGCTTCCAATTTAGCACCAGTTGCCTTTGAATGCTGTGTGAGATCAAAGGCTGACCTGTCAGCACAGCCGACACATTCAAGCCATCCGAATGAGGTAAGACATTCGGCGTCCCAGCAATCCTGGGCATAATGAGCCATTTCGTTACTCATGTGCTGTCTAAATCTTATCATTTTTTCCTTCACACCGACCATAATTAGGAACTGGTGAATTCTTCCAATGAAGTAGCCAAGGGTCTCGTTGTCAATTAGTTTCTGAGAGACAGCATCACCAAGTTTCATCAGCTTTGGTGGTTTTCCCTCCATCTGCGCACAGGCTGAATATAACAAAATCTCCAAGTCTTTGACACTGTTAAACTTTGGATGAGATTTATCGTTAGGATCACAGAAATGTTCAATTTCAGCCATTGTAAACTCCCTGGCTCGAAGAAGGCCAGAACGTGGTGAAATCTCATTCCTAAAAGCGGGTCCAATTTGTGCAACCGCAAATGGTAGTCTTCCGTTGTTGAATTTCAAAAGACGGGAAAAGTTGACAAATATGCCTTGCGCTGTTTCAGGCCGTAAATATCCCCGACTCTGGCCAATAGAAGTTGGGCCAATAGAAGTCGGAAACATTAGATTGAATTCAACAGGGTCAGTCACATCATTTCCATTACGGGACATCATATTAAACTGCCTCAATACGATAATCATTTCCTCTTTGGTCATTCCGTCAAGTCTGGTGAGAATATTTTCACATTCTGCTTCAATTTGAGCCGTCACGCTTTTGTCCGCTTTGACCTTTTCCAGCTCGTCTTTGATCAGGTGATCCAATCTAAAACATTCGCCAGTTTTAACATCTTTGACCATCAAGTCAGTAAATTTGTCAACGTGTCCAGACGCGCTCAAAACTGATTCAGGCGTTACAATTGCACAATCTATTTCATGCATATTTTCCTCAAGAATGAAGAATTCCCTCCATGCCTCTAACAAGTTTTTCTTCAGACCACAACCCATTGGTCCCAAGTCAAAGAAACCTGCTATGCCTCCATATGTTTCAAAAGATTGGCAATAGAAGAACCTTTCCTTCAAAAGTTTTTCCAATCGATTTCGGTCAGCTTTCAATTCAGAAACTTCCTTCTTCATATCAAAGTCTGGTGTCTTCATATCTTCATATCTTCATATCTATTCATATCTTCATATGTCAAAGTCTTCATATCTTCATATCAAAGTGAAATTGGTTCTAATTTTTGTTATGCTGGATTTTTGGCTTCAAAAATATATCAAACTATTTAAGAAGAGTATAAATAGTTCTGCACTTTTTAAATTCACTTTTTATACTTTTTTCT
Source organism: Artemia sinica (assembly GCA_027921565.1). Taxonomy (NCBI): domain Eukaryota; kingdom Metazoa; phylum Arthropoda; class Branchiopoda; order Anostraca; family Artemiidae; genus Artemia; species Artemia sinica. The sequence continues at coordinate 7,299,427 of CM051266.1, forward strand.
ACACTAAAGAGGCAATACTATCTGTACCGCAAAAATTGACTTTTAGTTACGTCATGTTCGTAACATCCTCAATTAAGGGGATGTGGTATCTGAAAACTTATTGCTCGATTTTCAATATCTCTCTCGTTCTCTTGTCGGTAAATTAAATATAAAAAACTATTTTTTTTTTTACTGAAAGTAAGGAGTGACATTAAAACTTAAAACGAACAGAAATTTTTCCGTACATGAAAGGCGGTGTCCCCCTAGTCAAAGCTACTTACGCTAAAGTTTGACTCTTAGTCACAACTCTACTTTTTAAAGTAATAAAATATTTTTGCGTAAAGAGCGGGGTGTTCAGGAGGGCCCAGACACTTTCACATACAGAACAATTTCTGTTTGTTTTAATTTTTAATCTCGCTCCTTACTTTCAGTTAAAAAAAACTTGTTTTTTTTTAAAAATATAATTTCGGACCGTTTTTCAACTAATACAGGTCCGAATTTGGCTCGCCGTACATGACTGGATTTTAAATACACATTTTGTGTTTTATATTGCCACTGGATTTTAAATATACATTTTGTGTTTTTTTTTTATTTGTTCAGGACTTTTCTGTATATTGCCACTGGATTTTAAATACACATTTTGTGTTTTAAATACACATTTTGTGTTTTTTATACACATTTTGGATTTTAAATACACATTTTGTGTGTTTTTTTTTATTTGTTCATTACTTTTCTGTATATTGCCACTGGATTTTAAATACACATTTTGTGTTTTATATTGCCACTGGATTTTAAATACACATTTTGCGTTTTATATTGCCACTGGACTTTAAATACACATTTTGTGTTTTTTTTTTATTCGTTCAGGACTTTTCTGTATATTGCCACTGGATTTTAAATACACATTTTGCGTTTTAAATACACATTTTGTGTTTTTTATACACATTTGGGATTTTAAATACACATTTTGTGTGTTTTTTTTATTTGTTCATTACTTTTCTGTATGTTGCCACTGGATTTTAAATACATATTTTGTGTTTTATATTGCCACTGGATTTTAAATACACATTTTGCGTTTTATATTGCCACTGGACTTTAAATACACATTTTGTGTTTTTTTTTTATTTGTTCAGGACTTTTCTGTATATTGCCACTGGATTTTAAATACACATTTTGTGTTTTAAATACACATTTTGTGTTTTTTATACACATTTTGGATTTTAAAAACATGTTTTGTGTGTTTTTTTTTATTTGTTCATTACTTTTCTGTATATTGCCACAGGATTTAAAATACATATTTTGTTTTTTTTTATTTCTTCATTACTTTTCTGTATATTGCCACTGGAATTTAAATACACATTTTGTGTTTTTTTTGTTAAGGACTTTTCTGTATATTGCCACTGGATTTTAAATGCACATTTTGTGTTTTATATTGCCACTCGATTTTAAATACACATTTTGTGTTTTATATTGCCACTGTATTTTAAATATACATTTTGTGTTTTTTTTATTTGTTCAGGACTTTTCTGTTTATTGCCACTGGATTTTAAATACACATTTTGTGTTTTAAATACACATTTTGGATTTTAAATACACATTTTGTGTTTTTTTTTATTTGTTCATTACTTTTCTGTATATTGCCACTGGATTTAAATACACATTTTTTTTATTATTTCTTCATTACTTTTCTGTATATTGCCGCTGGAATTTAAATACACATTTTGTGTTTTTTTTTATTTGTTAAGGACTTTTCTGTTTATTGCCACTGGATTTTAAATACACATTTTGGATTTTAAATACACATTTTGTGTTTTTTTTTTATTTGTTCAGGACTTTTCTGTATATTGCCACTGGATTTTAAATACACATTTTGTGTTTTTTGTTATTTGTTCTTTTTTTTGAATTTAAGGAATAGGTATTTTTTTCGCGGGGATGACTGGTCCCGGGTATTTTACAGACTTCTTCTAGGGACCTAATTAGTGAGGTACAAAGTTTTATAGAGAAAGTTTTAGAGGCATGGAAAATATAATTTCAATTTCTTGAGTGTTATAACTGGATATGTTCAATTATGTTTTTTTTTATTTGTTAAGGACTTTTCTGTATATTGCCACTGGATTTTAAATACACATTTTGGATTTTAAATACACATTTTGTGTTTTTTATACACATTTTGGATTTTAAATACACATTTTGTGTGTTTTTTTTATTTGTTCTTTTTTTTGAATTTAAGGAATAGGTATTTTTTTCGCGGGGATGACTGGTCCCGGGTATTTTACAGACTTCTTCTAGGGACCTAATTAGTGAGGTACAAAGTTTTATAGAGAAAGTTTTAGAGGCATGGAAAATATAATTTCAATTTCTTGAGTGTTATAACTGGATATGTTCAATTATGTTTTTTTTTTATTTGTTCAGGACTTTTCTGTATATTGCCACTGGATTTTATATACACATTTTGTGTTTTTTTTTATTTGTTCTTTTTTTTGAATTTAAGGAATAGGTATTTTTTTCGCGGGGATGACTGGTCCCGGATATTTTACAGACTTCTTCTAGGGACCTAATTAGTGAGGTACAAAGTTTTATAGAGAAAGTTTTAGAGGCACGGAAAATATAATTTCAATTTCTTGAGTGTTATAACTGGATATGTTCAATTATGTTTTTTTTTATTTGTTAGGGACTTTTCTGTATATTGCCACTGGATTTTAAATACACATTTTTGATTTTAACACATTTTGTGTTTTTTATACACATTTTGGATTTTAAATACACATTTTGTGTGTTTTTTTTATTTGTTCTTTTTTTTGAATTTAAGGAATAGGTATTTTTTTCGCGGGGATGACTGGTCCCGGGTATTTTACAGACTTCTTCTAGGGACCTAATTAGTGAGGTACAAAGTTTTATAGAGAAAGTTTTAGAGGCATGGAAAATATAATTTCAATTTCTTGAGTGTTATAACTGGATAGGTTCAATTATGTTTTTTTTTTATTTGTTAAGGACTTTTCTGTATATTGCCACTGGATTTTAAATACACATTTTGGATTTCTTATACACATTTTGAATTTTAAATACACATTTTGTGTGTTTTTTTTATTTGTTCTTTTTTTTTGAATTTAAGGAATAGGTATTTTTTCGCGGGGATGACTGGTCCCGGGTATTTTACAGACTTCTTCTAGGGACCTAATTAGTGAGGTACAAAGTTTTATAGAGAAAGTTTTAGAGGCACGGAAAATATAATTTCAATTTCTTGAGTGTTATAACTGGATATGTTCAATTATGTTTTTTTTTTTTTATTTGTTCTGGACTTTTCTGTATATTGCCACTGGATTTTAAATACACATTTTGTGTGTTTTTTTTATTTGTTCTTTTTTTTTGAATTTAAGGAATAGGTATTTTTTCGCGGGGATGACTGGTCCCGGGTATTTTACAGACTTCTTCTAGGGACCTGATTAGTGAGGTACAAAGTTTTATAGAGTAAGTTTTAGAGGCACGGAAAATATAATTTCAATTTCTTGAGTGTTATAACTGGATATGTTCAATTATGTTTTTTTTTTATTTGTTAAGGACTTTTCTGTATATTGCCACTGGATTTTAAATACACATTTTGGATTTTAAATTCACATTTTGTGTTTTTTATACACATTTTGGATTTTAAATACACATTTTGTGTTTTTTTTATTTGTTCTTTTTTTTTGAATTTAAGGAATAGGTATTTTTTTCGCGGGGATGACTGGTCCCGGGTATTTTACATACTTCTTCTAGGGACCTAATTAGTGAGGTACAAAGTTTTATAGAGAAAGTTTTAGAGGCACGGAAAATATAATTTCAATTTCTTGAGTGTTATAACTGGATATGTTCAATTATGTTTTTTTTATTTGTTAAGGACTTTTCTGTATATTGCCACTGGATTTTAAATACACATTTTGGATTTTAAATACACATTTTGTGTTTTTTATACACATTTTGGATTTTAAATACACATTTTGTGTGTTCTTTTTTATTTGTTCTTTTTTTTGAATTTAAGGAATAGGTATTTTTTTCGCGGGGATGACTGGTCCCGGGTATTTTACATACTTCTTCTAGGGACCTAATTAGTGAGGTACAAAGTTTTATAGAGAAAGTTTTAGAGGCACGGAAAATGTAATTTCAATTTCTTGAGTGTTATAACTGGATATGTTCAATTATGTTTTTTTTTTTTTATTTGTTCAGGACTTTTCTGTATATTGCCACTGGATTTTAAATGCACATTTTGTGTTTTTTTTTATTTGTTCTTTTTTTTTGAATTTAAGGAATAGGTATTTTTTTCGCGGGGATGACTGGTCCCGGGTATTTTACAGACTTCTTTTAGGGACCTAATTAGTGAGGTACAAAGTTTTATAGAGAAAGTTTTAGAGGCACGGAAAATATAATTTCAATTTCTTGAGTGTTATAACTGGATATGTTCAATTATGTTTTTTTTTTTATTTGTTAAGGACTTTTCTGTATATTGCCACTGGATTTTAAATACAAATTTTGATTTTAAATACACATTTTGTGTTTTTTATACACATTTTGGATTTTAAATACACATTTTGTGTGTTTTTTTATTTGTTCTTTTTTTTTGAATTTAAGGAATAGGTATTTTTTTCGCGGGTTTGACTGGTCCCGGGTATTTTAAAGACTTCTTCTAGGGACCTAATTAGTGAGGTACAAAGTTTTATAGAGAAAATTTTAGAGGCACGGAAAATATAATTTCAATTTCTTGAGTGTTATAACTGGATATGTTCAATTATGTTTTTTTTTTATTTGTTAAGGACTTTTCTGTATATTTCCACTGGATTTTAAATACACATTTTGGATTTTAAATACACATTTTGTGTTTTTTATACACATTTTGGATTTTAAATACACATTTTGTGTTTTTTTTTATTTGTTCTTTTTTTTGAATTTAAGGAATAGGTATTTTTTTCTTGGGGATGCCTGGTCCCGGGTATTTTACAGACTTCTTCTAGGGACCTAATTAGTGAGGTACAAAGTTTTATAGAGAAAGTTTTAGAGGCACGGAAGATATAATTTCAATTTCTTGAGTGTTATAACTGGATATGTTCAATTATGTTTTTTTTATTATTTGTTAAGGACTTTTCTGTATATTGCCACTGGATTTTAAATACACATTTTGGATTTTAAATACACATTTTGTGTTTTTTCTATTTGTTCTTTTTTTTGAATTTAAGGAATAGGTATTTTTTTCGCGGGATGACCGGTCCCGGGTATTTTACAGACTTCTTCTAGGGACCTAATTAGTGAGGTACAAAGTTTTATAGAGAAAGTTTTAGAGGCACGGAAAATATAATTTAAATTTCTTGAGTGTTATAACTGGATATGTTCAATTATGTTTTTTTTTTTGTTAAGGACTTTTCTGTATATTGCCACTGGATTTTAAATACACATTTTGGATTTTAAATACACATTTTGTGTTTTTTATACACATTTTGGATTTTAAATACACATTTTGTGTGGTTTTTTTTATTTGTTGATTACTTTTCTGTATATTGCCACTGGATTTAAAATACACATTTTTTTTTTATTTCTTCATTACTTTTCTGTATATTGTCGCTGGAATTTAAATACACATTTTGTGTTTTTTTTTATTTGTTCTGTTTTTTTGAATTTAAGGAATAGGTATTTTTTTCGCGGGGATGACTGGTCCCGGGTATTTTACAGACTTCTTCTAGGGACCTAATTAGTGAGGTACAAAGTTTTATAGAGAAAGTTTTAGAGGCACGGAAAATATAATTTCAATGTCTTGAGTGTTATAACTGGATATGTTCAATTGTGTGTGTTTTTTTTTTTATTTGTTCAGGACTTTTCTGTATATTGCCACTGGATTTAAAATACACATTTTTTTTTTATTTCTTCATTACTTTTCTGTATATTGTCGCTGGAATTTAAATACACATTTTGTGTTTTTTTTTATTTGTTCAGGACTTTTCTGTATATTGCCACTGGATTTTAAATACACATTTTGTGTTTTAAATACACATTTTGTGTTTTTATACACATTTTGGATTTTAAATACACATTTTGTGTGTTTTTTTTTATTTGTTCATTACTTTTCTGTATATTGCCACTGAATTTAAAATATACATTTTCACGAAGGAACAGAACGTATTATCATTTCATTTGGTGATTTATATGAGGTTTTGTTTTTACTTATTCTTTTTTCATGTTTTAGAATGTTTGACGTCGGTGGTCAGAGGTCTGAGCGAAAAAAGTGGATTCATTGTTTTGAAGGTGTTACAGCTATTATATTCTGTGTTGCTTTATCTGGTGAGTTTCAAACTTTTTTATTTGATATAATTGTGTTGTATTCGATATAATTGTGTTGTATGGTTTATGTTCTGTGTTGCTTTTTTTTGGTACTGTTCTATTAACCAGGCTCTTTTGTATACGCCAATGCATACCAGTCACGAAATAGATCTAGACGCGTGATGAAAACAGGTTTACAATGCCTTTTGGGATATAAACAAAGGCAAGAACAGTATTTAAATTGTTGTTTTTTTAGGTTTAGGGGGGAGAAGGTACCTAGGTTAAGTTAGGTTAAGTGTTTAATATATGGTATGCTTTGCCCCCCACCCCCTAATGTGCAAATATATAGCCCAAATTTGTTTCTAAACTATTATATATTCTTCCTATCAAGGCCGTATCCAGGGGGGGGGGTTACCCGGTTTGAACCCCCCCCCCTAAATTTTTGACCGAGTCGAAAATAAGTCGAAAATTAGTAAAACCTAGGTAAAAATCAGTAAAATTAGTCGAAAAGTGAGTCAAAAATTAGTACCCCCCCAAAAAAAAGTCAAAAATTAGTAACCCCCCCCCCCCGAAAAAAAATCCTCGATCCGCTCCTGCATCCTATTTTATTTTATTTCATTAGTATTAACCAAACTAGCACTATATAAAAGAGCCCGGTTAATAGAACAGTACCCTTTTTTGTTGAGTTTCTAACTTTTTTTCAAGATAAAGTGAATATTTTACTGTTAAGGCTATTTCAATCTTATGAAACATCTTCAGCTCAGGCTGAGAATATTTGTCAATAAAAAGAAATCCGTTTCAAAGTTGAAATCGATTTGTAGGACTTGTTTAAATGACTTTGATTAAATAGCCTAATTAATTCCTTCGGTTATTGCTCAACTGAATTCGATTGCCCAATCTGCTTGGATTAACAATACTCAATTTGAAAGCTTTAGAGTTATTCAAAAGTGTGTGTTAAATCGGTGCGTTTTTTTAATTTAGTATTTTATTATTAATTATTAATTTAATGTTTATAGTTAGAATGAATTTAGTATCCTGAAGGATTTTTGGTTCGGTCTAAGAATATTTGTAGATAAAGAAATTTCTTTTCAGAGTCAAAGTCCCTTGGTAGGATATTGCTTAATTGATTTCGATTAAATAGTTATTTCTTCGAATAATTTTTCAACTGCTTTCAACTGGCTCAATTTACTTGATTAAAATTATTGTATTTTAATGGTTTATAATTATACACAAAAATTCATATATTTCACTCTAAAAAGAACAGTAAGCCATAAAAACATGAGCAAAGTTTTTTCTGAATTTACCATTTTTTAGCTATTGAAATTTGATGAATCACAGATTTTAGTTTATTCGACAGTTTCATTATGAAAAATTTATGCTTGTAATTCTATGAAAAAAACTTTTTTTCTCTAATTAAATTAATCGATTTTATCTAATGTATAGATTTTGAATTGTGCCATTGAGTGTCGCTATTCAAATTTATTCAACTTTTTCTTTTGTTTCTTGTAAAAATTTATATTTTTACATATAAAAAAGGACTACTTTTAAAATATAAAATATAAACATAATTTATATTTATAAATATAAATATAATTTATATAATTTATATAATATATAAATTAAAATATAAAAGGACTACTTTTCCTGAACAGGTCTTATGTGTAGTTTGGGAAGCCTATATACAAGACTCAATTATACACTGAAAATAAAAATTATAGGCCTAACGGTGTTCTTGTATTGTTACTTGGATTAGATCTTAAACTGTTTTCTCTTCCTCTTTTATATTACATTAGAAAGGATATTTCCAATTTACTATTATAACCTTTACAAACAAACCTTAGCTTCAAACGAAAAATGTTTCGGTTAGGCCCCCATCCCCCACACACAAGACTCGTTCAAAGAATCTATATGGATCATAATAAAACCTAAAAATATGACTGGTACATAAAACTTTCTTTTTCCAAGCCCCACCCCCCAAAAAAGATAAAAAAAAAACGTCTGACCTGTATGTACCTGGTTTTTTAAACTAGACCTATCTGCTTTCGCATCTCAAGACCTTTTCAAGAATCTTTTTTCCTTATTAGAAAAGGTGTGTCGAAAAAACTATTAAATGGTTAAGAATATGGCTATTTAGACCAAAAGTTTTAATTTTCAGTTCCAATCCAACCAATATCTGATAACTCCACTCCTTACACGCACAGAGGAACTTTTTTTTTAGGGGGGAGGGGCAATTTCGAAGTTTTTTTTAGGGGGAGGGGCAGTTTTTAGTTCCAATCCAACCAAGATCTGATAAATCCACTCCTGGCACGCACAGAGGAACTTTTTTTTAGGGGGGAGGGGCAATTTTGAAGTTTTTTTAGGGGGGAGGGGAAATTTTTAGTTCCAATCCAACCAAGATCTGATAAATCCACTCCTGGCACGCACGGGGGAACTTTTATTTTAGGGGGGAGGGGCAATTTTGAAAAGAAACAGTAGAAATGGGTGACCAATAATGAAAACATCAGAAAATGCGGGAACACTCGTACAAATCTTTATTTTTGGGGGGAGGGGGCTAAACTATTATCAAGCCTGAAAGTGCCTTTTCTCCTTTTACAAACCTCTGTAAGGTCACCGACAGCTAAGATTGATTTAAATTGCTACTATTACCAGATCATGCATTGTTTGAAGTCAGCTGCTTCCGTTTCAGTTCCTGTTGAACGTGTTAGATTTGGCACCAGAAAACCGTAATGGAATGTGTGCCCAGAAGTGAAAAAAGTTAAACAACGCGCGAAGTTTTGGCTTCGCCTTTGGATTGCTTGTGATCGGCCCAGGTCTGGTGAAGTATTTAAAATTAAGCAAAATTCCAAACGTCAGTTTAGATCTTCTTTGCGTCAAGCCCGCCTGAATGGTTTGGATGGCCCCTCGGATCGGAAGTCTTGGTCCAATGTAATTAATAGCAGCAAGTTTGTGCCTGCTACCGTTTCGATTATCAAAATCAGTGATTTTGTTGCTCATTTTACTCGTGTTTTTTCTACATTTAATCATTCTATCCAGTCCATGTTTTCTTCCTTATTGCATAATACTGTTCCTCGAGTTCTTCGGCAAGTCCATATATTGTCAATATCTAGTGGTGATATCTATCGGGCTTTTAAGAGTGTTAAGAAATCAAGTGCTCCTGATTGGGATGGTCTGTGTTACAATCACTTCATCATTAAGTGTCCATTATTGTTAACACACATTCAGCTCCTATTCCAGATATATTTAGCCCAGTCGTTAGTTCCAGATAGTTTTCATTCGGGAATTGCAACATCAGTTTTGAAAAAGGGAAAAGACGCAGATCAGTGTTCCAGTTATCGACCAATTACAGTGTCCTGTTTCATGAGCAAGCTGCTCGAGTATGTCGTATTGCCTGAAGTTTTGACTAAGTGTGATTTTTATGATTATCAAGTTGGATTCAGAGCCGGTTTTGGTTGTTCTCAATCCTGTATACTTGGTCAGTTGCTAGTCTTGGCAAAAATGCCAAAAAGGCCAATTTATTTTTGCTTGGTTGATATCTCGGGCGCTTTTGACAACGTTGTACATTCGCAAGCGCTTCACTGCTTAGTTAAAGCAGGAGTTAATTCTTCCATAGTAAAAGTTCTACAATATTGGTATTCCAATTCGTAGGTTTGGTTAAAAAGGGATGTCTGATATATCCGAGCCTATATTAGTAAAGAAGGGAGTCAGGCAAGGCGGTGTGCTGTCTCCATATATTTTTAAAACTGTGCTTGCGGACTGTTTGCGACTGCTGTCTCCTACTTTGTTTTTAGAAAATACTGCTGTTAGTCACATTGCCTATGCTGATGATGTTCTGCTAGTTAGTCATACTAGGTCAGGCCTCACAAAGAACCTAAATGTTCTGATTAATGCTTTGAGTACAATTGGGCTTTCTGTAAATGCTTCAAAATGCGAGTTTCTGTCTTTTAATATTTCTAAACCAGCTCCTCCTTTACATATGGGTACAATGCTACTCAGGTGTGTCTCAAAGTTGAAATGGCTTGGGATTGCTTTTTCTGATACACTTTCGACTACATGCTCGTCTCTGGTTGCTAGTGCTCTGCAGTGCATTCGATTCTCATACGGTAAAATCTTGCCTAATAGAGGGAGGTACAGCCGCCGAGGCTTATGTAAACTTTACCATAGTTTTTGTTCTCCAGCAGTTCTTTTTCTTTCCGGTTTTCAGCCTCTAATGCGCAAAAAAGACCGTCTTCAGCTAAGGAGAGGCTATTTTAAACATTGTAAATTCCTGCTATATTTGCTAAGGCGGTACAGAAATCACAAGATTATTTCTCATTTTGGACTTATCGACCCTCTAGTGCTGCTTGACAGCATCGCTAAGGATCTGAGGACCAATACGCCAAGGAAGATGTGCCAGTGACCCCCTCACTTATTTTTTTCCAGATTAGTGTTTCTATGGATATTGTTAAGTTATTTATGTTGTGTTTTCCTTATTATATCCTTGTGGATAATATTATTTGGTTTTTCTTTTTTTTTAACTCCGCATTTATTTTATATTGCGGGTTACAAATAAACTTACTTACTTAATTACTTGTGTGCTTGCCCGGAGGAAATGATGCTTACTCGGGTAGTCACGAAGTTGGTGTAGTCAGGGCTGTCACTGAGTCCTTAGGGATATGCCAAAGTATCACTTAAGAGGGATATCACTTTAGAAGAATGGCAAGGTTTGAACAAATCTGATCAAGGTTTGAAGATATTCAATTATAAAAGTCGATGTACTTTTATGCTAATATTTAATAAATGTCAAAAGTAGTAATAAATGTGATATTTAATTAATGTCAAAAGTTTAGAACCTTTTGTGAGAAACAGAGTTTTGTTCTTTGTTTACACGTTAGTATTTAAGAACCTTAAAAAAAGCAGTTTCTACTTTTTTTTTCAAACTATTTTCCTAAAATCATCCCATTCATTTTCAGCATTATTCAATTCTAAGCTACAATTTCACATCCAACTGTTTTTAAAATATTCGTCTTAAATTCTCATGTGGAATTCTATCAGCGCCATAACTACATGAGAAGGAGTTACCCTCCCTAAATTTTAACTTGAAGATTAACTCTAGATGCTGCTAGCTGGTTGTCTTTACTTTTGAAATTTATTAAATATTACCCTTAAAACAAGGGGAGCAGCCCCTTGCCGCCGTGGGTAGCTAGAATGAGAATTTTGAAATTGTTGTATGGTAAATTAATGGATGGAGAATCGTATGGATAAAAAAAAGGTTTTTGGGAGAAAGGTAGATAAAATGTACTAGGAGAGAAAAAATTATGGATATGAGGAATTTTAAAAGTGGAAAGCTATGGAACGTCGAGTAAGAGGTAAGATAGATAGGTAGTAAAAAAAAAACAAAAAAAAACATATATTTTCTGAAGATCCCGAGCTCAGGGCTGAAATCTCGAGGTGTTACAGCCCCATTAGTACCTTCGATTTTGGCTACTAGGAGCATGGTTAATTTTTTAAAACCTGCCTTAAGGCTGCTTACATATCAAAGGATTCTTTTTTTATTCTTTGAGCCTAAATTAAATACTATAGAAAACCAGATCGAATATTTGAAACAATTGTCAGAGGATTTGACAAAGGGCTTGGAATCATAAAAGGAAAAAAAAATATGAAAAGAAACATAAATGCCTTTATCCATGACGTATTTCAGAAATTCTATACCCTAACGTATTTCAGAAATTCTATACCCTAACGTATGTCAGAAATTCTACACCCTAACGTATTTCAGGATTTCTATACCCTAACGTATTTAAGAAGTTCTATACCCTGTGGGTACTTTTTGAACTGCTTGGTTTCCTTATGCTTTGATATTTTTGTGTTAGTAATCGTAAGTCTTTCTCAACTTTTTTAAAACTCAATGTAGACCAGTGTTTCCCAAACTTTTGACAATGATTTACCCTTTTCTATAATTTCCGTAACGCCCTGGACCCGTCACAAAAAAGTGGATTATCTTGCTAACCATTAAAATACATTCCTTTTTATTTTTTATTGTTTTGTTACATACAAAAAATAATAATAGGAGAGGAATACAATTTTTCATTATAAAATGTGAGTAAAAGCTATGTTATGAACAACATTTGTCTTGATCAATAATAAAGGTGGAATTTCTTGTGCTGAATTGACACATCAAGGCCGTATCCAGGTGGGGGGGGAGTTAGGGGATTTGAATCCCCTGAAATTTTCGTTTAACTCGTAAACACGTAACAAAAACGCATATAAATAAATTTTTGGTACATTTTTAAAGTTTATTGTAACCCCCTTCCCTCCTAGCGAAAATCCTGGATAGGATTTTCAACCCAAGCGAAAATTCTGGATATGGCCTAGAGTTCGTTACACTTTGTTTCTCTGGTTATTAATTTTAATTTGAGACACGGTTCCATATCTAGCCATCTGTTCCTTGCTGGTGCAAATTCCCACCAGATTTCGGTGCAGCGTGTAACGCCACCAAACTCTTCTCATATCCCTTGGGGTACCCATACCACACTAGGAAACAAATTTAGACCGTCACGATCCAGTTGCAAAAAGTAAAGGTAAGCAGTAATGGTTTCAACGTTTCCAGAAATATTTAAATAAAAAAGGGATTGGTACTTGTATGATATATCCCCTGTTGCTCAAGAAGGGAAGTTAGGTTGCTCAGGAAGGGAACTTAGGTTAATCCTAATAAAATATACCCAAGTATGATAAAAATATAATATTTTAGAAATAAATTTGGGCTATATATTTGCACAATAGGGGGGGGGGGGGGTAAAGTACAGCGGGTCTGCATGCGAAATGTGTTAGCTACAATTATTCTGATATTATGAAGTAAGAATTGTTTCCTGACTTCACACTGTCCAAATACTTTACCCCCATAATTTGAAAAAATATAGCCCAAATTATATATTTCCCATCTATTCTGTCACTTCTCTTTGTCCTTTCTCACGCTAAGCTGAAAGAAACTAACGAAAGAAACCGGTTCACAGTGCTTCAATGCATGAACAACTTGAGCGGTAGGGGGCATATTATACAAGTACCATAGGATTTTCCACTAAATAATTCTGCTTTTTTGCTTTCTGCGATACAAAAAGTGAAAATAGTTTGAGAAATTTCAAGAAATGTTTAAATCAAAGCAGAATTTCTCGCTAAATGATAATTTCTTCATGATACGTATATAATATTATATTAAAAATATATTATATTGTATCATATAATACAATATAATATTGTATTAAGTTTATACTATGTTTTTATCTTATCATCATTTTCAGGATACGACCTTGTATTAGCAGAAGACGAAGAAATGAACCGAATGATTGAATCCATGAAACTTTTTGAATCGATATGCAATAACAAGTGGTTTGTGGAGACATCAATAATATTGTTCTTGAACAAAAAAGACTTGTTTGAAGAAAAAATCAACAAATCGCCATTGACTATTTGCTTCCCCGAATATACTGGTGAGTCTTCCTTTCATGTACCTAAAAAAGTATTTATTAGAGAGGGAGGGGGGGGGGGGGGTGTTTGTCAATCCAATATTCTTTCTAAGAGTCATTAGCCGTCTGGAAAAACTTAGGCTTAAATATTCACTCTTTTTATATTATCTCCTTCTCCCCCCCCCCCGCAGAAAAAAAGTAGTTTGATTTCGCAGTCCTTTAAGGTTTAGACTCGTATACATCTATGAATATAGATACGTAAAACTATCTTAATTCAAGTCTAAAAATGCATCTTTGAAGAAGACTATGTACGCGGGAAAATCCCATAAGATAGGTTCTGTTTTGTTTTTTTTTTTTTTTTTTTTTTTTTTTTTTTTTTTTTTTTTTTTTTTTTTTTTTTTTTTTTTTTTTTTTTTTTTTTTTTTTTTACTCCGAACTTTTTTTGTGGAGAGTTGGGAATTAAAGCAGTAAAGTAGACTAAGTAGTTTTTTAAGTGAATGTCTTATCAACAAATGTTTGTATTTGTACATTTACATAATAGCTTGTTTGAATACAAAATATTATATTATTAATCAGATTATAAATAATATTATATTAGATATCAAATTATACCTCGACTGCACTCCAAAATGTCAATGGGCAGGATTTAGAAAATCAAAGATTCAATACTACTGTAAAGTATTTAGAACATCAATTCGAGAAGCTTTTCCGGGTGTCTCATTTCTTAGTTATTTGGCCATTTATGTGTCAACGAGAGTGGTCCAGGGGGGGGGGGGGCTCTTGGGACTAAAGCTAGTCGTGGGAAAGGGCTCGTTCCCAGGCATGGTCGAACAACCAATAGCTGGAACTTCCGTTCCAGGAAAGTTATACTCTTGGTTCACTTCTAAAGGCAGTCCATATTTCGCCTTCGTCGTAGCTAGTTGTTCTTGTGCTACCTTATTTTCTCTATGTGTATTCTCACGTTATTTAATAAAGACCATGTACCAACGTTTATCGTCTATCTTTGAAATTTACGTAAACCATTACATCTGCCAATATAAAAGGCATACAAATAAAGAACTAAACAGAGATTTACACTACAACCCGAATCAGAAACAGGTGTTTTCAATAGTTTTTTTTTTATTATTTAAAGTCAAATGATAACAAGGCCAGAATTGAAAAAATATATGGGTGAAGTGTCAATTACATCAAAATAAAAACATTTTTTATGTTTTGGACCCATTTTGTGCCTATTTGTACCTGAAAGGGGTGATTTCCTAAGATTTATCCCTTGGTCGTATCAAAATTAAGAAAGTATTAGGACAATACCCCATTTTCGCAATTGTTGCCATGTTGAATTCTGAAAATAAATATGCAAGCGAAATTAGTTAACTTTGGCATTTTTTTCTGTTTGTATTGTACCCAAAGACTATACTTTCAAGGAAGTTTATTGTGTTTTTGTTGATTTTTCAACTTTCATTTTTTTGTTTTTTTTTTAGTTTGTTGCCCTTATTTTTCACTATTGCCGACTATTTCTTTCAAATATGTTTAAGTTTCCACTTAACCAATTGAAACAATCAGGTCTCATTTTCACTGTCCTTGGTGCTTGTCCACTGCATGTGTCACTGGCCTGACCCTAGAGCGAACCCGATTATAAACCTGTTAAGGAATCTTTTTGTTTGTATATATTAATGCGTTAAAGGTGTAAAACCAAAGCCAAGCTAGCTCAGATGCTATAGCATCAGACTCCCAAACTCGGGGGCTTGAGCCCGCGGCCTGCTCAAGCTTGAACCTGATGTAGGGCTTACCTTTTGTAAAAAGTAAAATATTGAGATCACACACTTTTTTGGGTAAAGTTTTTATTTGTGGAGGAAAGATTGACGTTATATGATTTTAGGTTAATGTACTTCATGATATCAGATGTTGAGATGACAGAACGATGTAACTAGTTAGGATGTGTTATGTCATGATATTAGATGTTGACATAACAGAACGATGAAACTATTTAGGATGTGTTATGTCATGACATGTATGTATGACATTTGTTATGTCATGATATCAGATGTTGAGATAACAGAACGATGTAACTAGTTAGGATGTGTTTGGTTGTAATCAACATTTGGTATATGATGATAAAAACGATGAAATCAGAAACGGCAAAGAAAATGTCATCGACATTATGTGATTTTATTTGTGAAGATGGATAATAGATTCAATTAGGGGGGGGGGGAATGATCTTGAACATAAATCAGATTGATTAAATGAAATATGCTATTCAACACCTCATTATCCCTATTTATTTATTTGTTTTTTTCAAAATATAAAATATATAAATGAAATTGCAAAAAAAACCTGAAATACTTTAACAAACTAAACAAAGCATTGATAATGGGCTTAATAACTGAATAAAATACTTAAGAAGAAAAAAAAAATATCCAGCATTATTTAAATTCTGGAAAAACGGGAAAAGGTTATACATAAAGAGAAAACTTTCAGACTTATGATAGAAATCATCCCTCTTAATCTAATTCCAACGGCTCTTTAATTATAATCTCAAAACTAATTCAGTGCTACTAAAACAAATTAGAAAATCAAGTAAAAATTTGTAGTATTTAAAATAGCAAACCCGAATTAAAGACAAATTGCAGATTTTAAAATCTCAGAAAAGAAGAGCAGGATAGAAGACATGCGAGAGGGCAACTGTATTAAAAAGAGACCTAAAATATCACAATAGATGCCTCGAAGTCGTATTACTGAGCCTAATGCTTTTCTAACCTTTTCTTGAATATTTAAAATTAGTATTTACTTGGAAGCTCGGGGGGAAGTACAATAAAATAACCCCAGATAAAGAAGAGTATCAGAAACTGGAAATGAAGTACTCCTGTCGCAAATTAGTTGAACTCGGTTATTGTCATTGAGGGGAAAATGTTGACATCTATCTTGAAGCTTACTGGAACAAAAAGGGTATTAAAATTTTCAATTAAACTAGCTTTAGTACACCAATAAATAATATCATCAACATATGCAGTAAAAGACACCCCGCCAAAAATATATTAATAAATATAAGGAGATAAAACTCCAACTTGTCAAATATATTAGTAAATATAAGGAGATAAAACTCCAACTTGTCTAACTGATATGAGACATTTCACATGTGAAATATTGTCAAGGGCTCCTTTTATATTGATTAAAGTTGTATAAAGCGGGGAGCCAGAAGACCTTGACTTATTAATAATTGCATCAAACGTTACATAGGTATGGTCGCAGCCCATTCCTTTTTTACGTAGAAGTGACAGTTCAATAGGGATAAATCCTTTTATTAGACAGTGAATATTTACTGTCTAATAAAAGGACACAAAATCTCTGGATATTTTGGTCTGCTGTTGAACTGTTATTTGAATGTCATAGATAGGCAGTGTGCTCTTGGAAATACTTACACCATTCCTTTTTTGAAGCCTACTTGACCAAGGCCAACATTCAAATGTTCCAAAAGATTCTTTATACACAATTTAAAAAGCTGTCCGATTATAGAATTGTTATTGATCTATAAGAATCACAAGATCAGAGATTTCTTTTACCGGATTTTGGGATTAACGTCCATCCCAACCTTAAAAGATGAAGGAACATTACTAGACTTGTGGATAAGATTTAACAAATTCAAAAGAAGTTGGAGCCAATTTGACATGATTTGAGTGGATCCAATCCTCGTATTTAAAAGATTGTGGTTTTAATATACGACATCCAATAAAGAATTAAAGGAAATAGAGAAATCGTGCAAACTGAAAGGACTGCTCAAAATTTGATCAACGTGCAAAAGTTGTTTAGGGTCATCACATTCGAAAGGTCATCAAAATGGGTTTCCCGCTCAACACGCGAAGGTCTATTCTTTTTGGAAAATTCATAAATTCCATTTGTTAAAGGTAGAGCTTTCCAAAGTTTATTTTTAATCATGTCAACCTTAGACGAGGCGTCCATTAGCAAAATATAAAAATGTTCCCTGCCGTAGCAATTGCGTCCCAGCGCCCCTAGTGGTGGCTGGGCCTAGATGCCACTTTTGCCTGAAAACTTTTGTCCGAGCATAGATTGCCCAGATGTAGTCCTAGGCTGCATAAAAAGTGTGACGATTCGTTTTTGTTCGCAAATTGGTGTTATTTTAGGAAGCTATTGATGAGGGACAACGCAAACCATCCAAATTGTCGGTTGTAGAATGTGTTTTCTTCTCTTTCTTCCTCGTTTCTTTCTTTCTTTATCTTTTTCTTCTGTGCTCCGTTATTGTTATCAAAGTGTAATATCTTTTTTCATTTTCATTATTATTAAGGGAGACGTAACGAGTTTCCTCTCTGTCTCCTTTGTATAAATTTATGCATAGCGTGTTTGGTTAATAAAGTCGTGTCAAGATTGTATCTGGCCCCATTTAGGGGGAGATGAGGCTCAGTTGCAACAGCATTGATTATTATATTTGGAATTAATATTGACGGATGCACTTATTTTTTCTATTTGATTTATATCATGAATTTACCCTTTTCTCTTCATAAACAAGTATTTCCAAGGTTATTATTTAGGTAAGTCTCATTGAGTTGTCGCATAGTGGGGGAAAGAACCAAAAGTTTCTGGGGTGGTTTTTCTGGGGTGGGGGCAGGGGCGAATCTACAGTATTTTCATTGAGGCAAGAGGGGTCCATATCCGGCTATTCAAGGAGCATGGACTATATAATAATTTTTTCTCTGGTTTATTGGAGGGGCAACTGCCCCCCCCCCCACTTGTCCCTCCCAAACGACGCCCCTGGGTGGGGGCAAGGTGACTTACAATTGTCTTTGTGTGGGAAGAGAGGCAAAACAATGTTCTCCGATATCACAAATGAGTATGCGCTTTGCTTTTTTTCTCTTTTTATATCCCTCTTTTTTATATCTTTTTATATTTCTCTTTTTCTCTTTTTATATTCTCTTTTATATCGCTTTTTTTCTCTATGTCGCCCGACAAGTTTTAGTGCTAATTACACATATTTTTTGTCACAATAGTCTGTTTTTGTTTCAAAGAACTTAATTTCGGTTAAGTGCATGTGTGGAATTTTGCAATTTCTACCTAAACAACATATAAACTACATAGCTGTATAAATTATGTATACATAACCAGTATTGCCATCTAATTTTTATTTAGCCCAAAGTAGATGCCCATAGTGTAGTCCATGCAAAAGATTAGTTGTAAAATAGCTTTCTTTGCTGACGAGTCTTTTTCTTTTGCAGGTGCTAATAACTATGAAGAGGCGGCCGCTTACATCCAAATGAAATTTGAAAGTTTGAATAAACGACGAGATCAGAAAGAGATTTACACCCACTTCACTTGTGCCACAGATACGTCTAATATCCAATTTGTGTTTGACGCTGTTACTGATGTTATTATAAAAAACAATTTGAAAGAAATTGGCCTATTTTAAAGAAGAGTGCGACTGACCTGATGATATTAAAAATTCCCCTGTTATATTTGATTTAGTGACGATATCCAGGAATGGATAGACTTATTGTGTTGGCTTCATGCCAACACAATAATTTGAACGCATCTTCTGTGAAGTGTAGTTTTTGGAATGCTCAACGTTGCTTGACTCTGGGGGTTAGTTTAGGCGCTTTTTTTTATGGTTTTCTGGTTTGAGCCAGGTCTTGTTTTTGTTTCTTTTAAGGCGTTCGATTTAAAAATTTTGATGTAATTTACTAATTAATGGTACCTAATAACGTGATTTTGCCTCTAGGTAAAAATAATTTTAAATGAAACTGAAAAAAGATATACCATGGTAAAGTCCATATGTGAATCTTTGCTATTTCTACCTAAACAACATATATAAACTACATAGCTGTATAAATTATGTATACATAACCAGTATTGCCATCTAATTTTTATTTATCCCAAATTAGATGTCCATGGTGTAGTCCATGCAAAAAAAACTGCATGACGATATTTATCGGTAACTGATGAAAAACTAGCGCCAATAAGACAGTACTGGCGCAATGTCTGCCCACCAATACCAGGAATATTATCTCATAATCTGCTAAGGAAGTTCTGCCTGCCTGTTTTAACATCACTTGAATATAATTGAATTATGAAGTCTTCCACAATGCCCATTGTTTAGAAACGGACAAGATTTTTATAAAGCTCTTCGAATTTTTAGGAAGCTTTTGGTATAAACATTATATGTGTCTACATCACTTTTAATAAAGTTTTGGGGGAGCTATCATTCTGATTTTGTTTATCTTAGATTAAGTTGGATATAGTACCTTCCAGTCCTATACGCAGAGTAGGGGGGGGGGGGGGGGCTTTGGTCCTAACTCTCCTGATATTTCAAGACTATTAAGATCCCCCTCCTTAATTTCCTGTCTTTTCTATATTAGACACTGTTTTGAGTTGTTTTTTTTCTGAAATGTTCCTTGCATGAAAGGGCTGGGCGTGTTGATGTAACAAATTAATTTTAGAAGCAAATATTAAATTTGATTGCCAACGTGTAAATAGATTTTTGTATAGTAATTTAGGATGAGAAGACTATTTTCTGTTTTGAAAAGTGTTTGGTTAATTGTTATTAAAGACGAAAATTCTGCTTAGAAGATCTGTACATGTTTTTAATTCATTGCTGTGGGGAAGCAAATTTAAGTATCTTTATAACGCAACCTGTCCTAACCTCATCTGACGAGAAAAGGTGTGAAGTAGTATGGTTGCACAGATCACGTGTAAACTTATAAAAAGTCATTATTTTGAAAAATAAAGGAAGACTATGTCAGCCTCTTGAATGAAATCGTGAGCGGCAGGGCAAGAATTAGAAGAAGTAATGTCACTGACTTTCTCTCTTATTTAATTTTTTTTCAGAACAAATGAGGAGGAATAACTCCTCCCCTAAATGTTGCGTTCTAAAAAAAAAAAAAATTCTATCTTGGCTGATTTTGTAATGCAAAGGCTTTCAAAATTTGGGATATTCTGCTTCCTGGTGAAATTGTAGTATTCGGTTTCCTTCGTTTTTAACGTATTTAGTAAAAACAGTTACGGGGAAACTCGTACTCTTTCTGCTTGTGTGTAGGAATGAATATTATAATAAACGCCACCTTTGAAACAATAACAGTCAACGACAGGAGTAGGCTTTATTGGCTTGTTTTGTGAATTCATAAACTGAAAATAAATCGAACGCTTTTTATTGTTTATTTTTACTATTGCCATACGTAAAGTTCGTAAGTTAGTTGTATATTTATTTTTTCTTCTTTTTCTCTTGAAGTTGACATTCCTTTCTTAGCTACTGCCTATAGTTTCATAACAACTGTTTTTGACATGTGCCAGAGAAAGACGGTAGTCTTAAAAGAAGGCCATATTTTATATGGCCTTTTAAGGGCCATATATTTTATATTACTTTTAAGGGGTAAAGTGGAGGAAATTTGTCGGCCGAGTTTTTTCAATTGGACTACATCGTTTTTATGTTTTTTTTACTGAAAAAAGGTGCTGGAGCAGATTCATCTTTTTTTTACGGGTGATCACACTCATGGTCATCAGTTCTGAGGGAACATGCTAGGTTTATCATATTCATGGTCATAGTCGATCTTCCAGTTATTTTTTTTGTACATATTACTTTTAAGGGGTAAAGTAGAATTATTTTCTAAAGTGGTAGTAGTAAAATTCTAAATGGTGTAAAAAGTTAGACAAATTTTCGAGGTAAAGAGAGATGATTTTTCAAAAAGTTCTTTTTAGGGTCCAATATATTGAAATTTTTCTAGGGCAAGGGAAGAGAAAGGGGCTATTTAAAGCCAACTTTAAGGGAGTAATGCCCCTCTATTCCTTCACAAAGATTTATTTGAAAAGTGACATTCAAGGCTAAGAATACTAAAAGTGCTTTAAAGTTGAAATACAATATTAATGGTAAGAATTTGGATAAATAAGTGGCCTGTGAACAAACTTTCTTTAATACTTGAAGATATGCTGTTAAACTATGTTAATGAAACTCATAATTTTAGAATTTGAAATTTTAGCTCATTCCTAAAAGTTTCAGCCTGGAACTCCTGGAACTCCTGGAACTCCTGGATCGACTGCTTTCTTGAAAATATCAAAGAAAGCTTGTCCAAAAAGCAATCGTTTATATTAACTCTTACGGTTGTTAAAATAAAGAAGGTTTTAATTGTTTTGTTGCTGGACTCAATGTTGACTCACATACCTGTATCAAGGATTTTGTTCGGGAGGGGGGGGGAGGTACAGAAAATCTTCATGTTGACTTAGAAGTCAAGGTTTCTTTGTGCCAAAATTTGTTTACATGCATATTTGCTACTTCTGTACGAGTAGGGCGTTTGGAGGGGGTCAAGCCATCAGGTGATCCCCCCTCATGGAAACGGTCCTTTTGATTTACCTGGCTCTTCATTGCTTGCTGAGCATTATCACCGTATGTTTTAATAAAAATTTCGCTTACACGTGTCTGGAAGATTTGAAATGAGGATGATAATATCATACTTAAGGTATTATAAAAGTACTACTTTAAAAGGTATTAGATTTTTGTTGTTGGTGTGAAGATAATTTATTAGCACTATAACTAAAAAAAAGGGTAAATTAATTAGTAGATATAATTAAAACTTTATTTCACTTAAATGCCACTTAAAAGTTACCACTTTAATAGGTAAGACGTTTTGTTGTTAAAGTAAATATAATCTATCAGGACTATTGTGAAGCAAATTGACTAATTAGTAAATTATTCAAATATTTTCTGTTTATGTTAGAATATCTTTTTTTTTTTTTTTTTTTTTTTTTTTTTTTTTTTTTTTTTTTTTTTTTTTTTTTTTGTCAAGGCAACCTTTCTCATTAACTTTTTATGAACGTTATTGTGTATGTGAGTTGATACTTCTTCTTTTTCTGATGTTGACAATATTCATCTGTGTTTTTATTGATGATAAGCAGCACTATAAAGGGGCACAGATATAATTTATAACTCCATACTCACATTTCACTGTTAAGCCAATATTGAGCAGCGCAATATACTATACTGGGACTGAGACATAAAAACAGCTTATACAAATTTAAAAAGTTTAACTTGTACCCTACCAAAGTTCCAGAAATGTATTATATTTTATGTGTATTGGATTAACGACGCTTCTTGACTACTAAGGTCCTTTCTTTGGCCCTTAAACCTGAGTTTGTTCTCTGGGTCCCTTATTTCCAAGCTGAGTTCACACCCACTGCGCCATCACAGGGCTATTATACTGTAAAAGGTGTGCAATTGAAACTGAAATTTTACAGTTTATGTATTAACAGTATCGCCATCTAAGTTTTAACTACTCCAGATTAGATGTCGTCAACTTGACGGCAGCTCTAAAACCTGTTGGAAACTCGGCATTTTGCTAAAATATTCTTAGGGCGAAAAAGCGTTCTGGTGGTAGTTTGAACGTGGGCCGAATAGTGCCAGCGAATAGGTAGCATCTTGTGAATATTACTTTACTTATTTTAGTTTATTTTTATATAATTTCTTTAGTATTTTTGACCAAAATTGTGCTTTATCTTTCATTTGAATGGGTCCATCTTCTTCCTAAAAGCGTCGCTATACAAATTGCTGGCTTGTAATCCTCTCAGCCCAAAGTACAGCTTTTTGCCATTTAATTCTGTTCCCTTTGTTTTTTGTTTTTTTGTTTGTTTTTTTTATTTACAAGCAATGACAAAAAAAACTTTTTGGTTAAACCTCTATGCCCCTTTAACCTCCTAATTATTGGAAAAAAAAGTCACATAAGCTCTTCGTCATTAATAGTTCTACGTAGTAAAGGTATGGCGCTGCTTGCTACTGCTGTATTAAACATTTTAATATATGTAAACTGTTTTTTTTTTGTCGGTTGAGAGTGGCTGTAATCTCAGTGAAAACAATGAATAGCCCCCTCCCCAAGGTTGATCAAAGTTTTGTTTTTTTGAATGAATATATTTATAGTAAAAAAAAACTCTGACTCTTCCCTTTTCCTGGTGAAGCTTTTTTGAGTTTATCTTAGCTAGCCCGCCATTGGCTACGTCTCTTTGTTATAAAGAAAAATTTAAACCTATTTTAGACAATATGCTCGTACAAATTATTATAACGTTGAAAGATATTTAGAAGCAGGTGGAAATAGCTTTTCCATGAATGTAGGTTTTTTCATAGAATGTATTTAATATTGATATTTAAAAAAATTCTCTCTTATTGGTATTATTGTTATTACTATAGTGCCTGTGTATATTTTGAATTTGTTGCCTTTTTTGGTAAAGTCGTGCCTTCTTGTGCCTCATTTTCCTTCTTTTGTATTTTACGTTCCTTTCTTAATAAAGCGTTTAGGTTTCAAATGTTTATTAACTGTTTTAAGCTAATCGATAGGTTAATTATTTGTTATGCCCAACTATGATTTATATCTTATGCTTTGTGAAAAGCCAAATTAGTGTAAAGTCTTGTTATTTTGGTAAATTATCTAGTACCTAATTACCTAATTTTACCTAAATTACCTAATTTGGGTGTTGTCACGCTTAAAGGTTGTATCTAATATTTTCAAACTACTGAGAAAATTGTCCAAAACCGTTTGCTAGGTTGTCATAGAGGAAGGGCCAGCAGGGCAATATGGATCAAGGGACCAAATCGTGGTTAATCCTGAATTCAGGGACGTACGTGGAGAGGAGCCTAGGGCCATAAGTCCCTTCGATTTTTTTGATTTTCTGGGGACTTAACTAATCGAAAAATAATTACTATTGAGCTCCCGCCAAAAATTTTTTAATATTTTCAGTTAATGTTTAAGGTCAGTTAGTTAACTTAAGCTAGTTTAGGTAAGTTAAAGTTTAGTTAGTTAAAAGTTAATGTTTTTAATATGGGACCCCCTGGGGAGGAAAAAAAAATCTTGTAAACGTCCCGTTTGTAATTCTCCCACTGATTTTTCCCTTGAGAACAGTTTAGCAAACGATGAAATTGTTTGATTGTTGATGAGGCGTGAAAATTTTGGGTCCTTGCCCCCTCTGTTTGCTAATGTAGACTCCCTACACAAATCCACAAAGTCAAATGTATTACATAGTCTTGAAAGAGGATGAAAAATTTCCCCTTCCCCTAGACAAAATCCATAGTTATGTCCATTTAAACAAGCGTAGTGAAATTCGAAAAATTTCTCCATCATTATTGGCACAATGCAATGTCAAATGATGTATGTTATTGGCAATTTATTTTAGCAGCTCGTTTTATTTTAGCTACTCGAACTGAACTGCTCAGTTAGTGCGAAAATGACGCCTAATTGTTTTCCAGAAAGAATGAAAATGTATTTCAGAAAAAAAGGATGGCTTTCCAAATAGACTGAGAAATAAAAAGTTCTATTAAGAGAAGACCAAATTAAAAGAAGCATGAAATACTAACTCGGAAATCTAGCTATTGAGATTTAGTACAGGCAAACTAGCCAAAAATATGGATCGACCCCAAACAAATTGCAGCAGAAATGATTTTTATGCCATATTGTAGACAAAAAAAGCTTAACAACACATAAAAAGTTGCACATTCTAGATAGACGCAAAACTAGTTTTTTTTTGCTTTACTTGTCAATTTTTTCAGTTTTTTCTAAAAAAAAGAAAAATTAACTATCGGTAAATGTTCGTTTTTCTGTATATGAAGTACAGTCCTGATGTAAAATGAAGAGCTGAGCCTGAAAAGGCAAGCGAATTTGATGTACAATGTACCAGAAAAAAGTTTCATAATCATCAATATGGGATTTTACCCTTCTCATCGTCGTGACCTCTTTCCACCATACTGTCAAAAGGCAACTATTCTGACATAAAAGGATAAGCAGAGCCCAAAAATCAAATTAACCTGATGTAATGTCTACTAGAAAGCCCGTTTCATGTTCATCAATATGCATTTTTTTATTTTCATTTGACATGTTTCATTTAGCACCTATTCGTCCACCAATTCATTTAGCACCTGTCCACCAATTCGTCCATTGTTGGTAAAAAAAAAAAAATTAGTGGGCTGATGAATTATGGTTGGCTCGTTTAGACGACCAGTTAACGCACAGAAGGCAGCTACACCACTTTCATTACCTTCATATGAAATAAATGATATCAACGTTTCGTCCCACGCTTTGTCCAAGTGATTTCCCGGATAAAGCCGTAAGCTAAAAAGTCACAATTGAAAATTATCCCGAGTAACTGATTATGATACTTTTTAGACTGAGAGATGCTGTAGACAAAGTTTTAAGAGAAGAACAGTGCGGTTTTAGAAAAGGTAGAGGATGTATCGACCAAATTTTCACTCTTAGGTTAATAATTGAGAAGTGGCTGAGTTTTCAAACACCTTTGGTCCTCAGTTTTATAGATTATGAGCAAGCATTCGATTCTGTTGATAGAAGAGCTTTAGTAAAGGTTTTATCCTTGTATGGTATACCAGACAAATACATTAAAGTGATTAGTGCTATGTACGAGAATAACACTGCTGCGGTTAAGGTTGGAAATGAGGTTAGCAGCTGGTTTTGTATTAAATCAGGAGTTAAGCAGGGTTGTGTTCTATCCCCCTTTATATGGATTATTTTGATGGACTTTGTTTTAAGGAGCACAGGAAAGGCAATGGAAGACCACGGAATCAAATGGGGAGGAAAAACTTTCCTGGGCTTAGATTATGCTGATGATTTAAGCATCCTAGATGAAAGTGTAAGCAAAATGAATGAAGTTTTAGAGGTTTTGCGAGTTGAGGGTGCTAGAATAGGTTTGAAAATTAATGTTAAGAAGATTAAGTCACTAAGGCTAGGAATAAGTGAAGATGAAAAGGTGAAGTTGGGTAATGAAAAGATTGATCAGGTGGACAGCTTCACTTACCTTGGTAGTATTATTACTAAAGATGGTGGGAGCAGTGAAGATGTCAAAAGTAGAATAGCTAAGGCTCGGGGTGTTTTTTCACAGTTAAAAAGAGTTTGGAAGAATAGGAAGATAAGTCTGCAAACTAAGCTTAGAATATTAGATGCTAAAGTGATGACAGTGGTCAAATACGGCTCTGAAGCAAGGGGGCTCCGAAAAGCGGATGAAGATTTGCTAGATGTTTTCCAAAGAAATTGCTTAAGGATTGTTTTGGGTACCCGGCTGACTGACCGTATTTCAAACAATAGGCTATACGAAAAATGTGTTTCACTACCGCTCTCTAGGGCTATAATGAAAAAAAGGTTGAGGTGGCTAGGGCACGTTGTGCGGATGAAGGATGACAGATTGCCGAAGATTGTTCTTTTCGACCAACCGTCTAGGTCTAAACAGAAAGTAGGTCGTCCTCGTTTGGGTTGGGAGGACATCATAAAGAAAGATTTAAAGGAAATGGGAACTTCATGGGCGGGTGTAAAAAGGGATGCTTAGAATAGATTGGGATGGAGGAGGAGCGTGCGTAGCTGTGCTGGCCTCAGGGGGCTTGGTGCTGCGTTGAGTTGTTAGTAGTAGTAGTAGTAATCATTTATTAAGTCACGTTAATGCTCGTGTTGGATACCTTGCCATCTATAGATACAAAAATCTTTCGATGCATCTGCCTCCTAACAAGCTAAAAAAGTTTCACTGCGAATGTTCTCCTTTCCTATTGACTTGATATTTAAAGGAAAGAGAAAATTTTGGTTTGTGTCCTCATTTCAACCAAAGATCTACAGTCTGAAATGGTAAACTAATGCATCCAACCGTACGTTGTAAAATTCTTGGAAATTTATATCAAAGAACTGTTTTGTAGAAAAAATAGTGGGATCCATCAATAAGAAGAGACTGGAACTGCTCCAGTACAGAACATCGAAACTGTGGTTCCAATAATCCGATATGGTATGCGTACTGCAAAATTTCTTAAGAGACGAACGACCTGGGTCATGGGATCTCCACTTAAAATCCACCTCTGACATGCTACCTTATCTGGCGGCATCTGGGCACAACAGTTACACAAAATCCTGCCAGCTTTACATCCTGTGAATGGTCAAGCTCCAAGAAACCCATTCTGCTATTTATCAAGCCTTCCAGAATGGGATGAATGTGATCAGACGTTCTGATCGATTCTGGGATGGGCTGTCCACAGATCTTGTCATTGAGCAGGAGCTCATGCGTTGTCTCAAAACGGCTGGTGGCCTTACCAATGGAAGTGGTATGACAGAGGCTCAAAGTATTGGTTCTGTCTCGACTAGTCTGCTCTGCACTAAATCTCCTGATGGAGGGTATGTCACAGGTTTTCTATGGAACTAGTGAACAACATAAGGAAACGTTCGAGCCGAGGCATCTAAGAGATTGTAAAGACACCCAGATCGTTATCGATTTCCTAGGAAAAGGATCACCATTTAATACGGATCTTCAACTAGAAAACATCACCAACGGTCTGACAGCCTACGAATCTGCCAACGTTGATTCTGATAGAGATTTAGGCCTAAAAATCTTGTGGTTTTAAAAGCTTGTTCGGATTTTGTGTTTTGACGAAACAACAGGCAGTTCAAATTACTACAAAGCAGAATCCAAGTGGAGACTGCGAAAGACTGGACCCTACTCTCCTTTTTTAGAGGTTCATCACGCAAGCAAAGAGGATCGATCTCAGGGAATCTGAGTACTTTCAACAAGAACTGTTCTCCTACTCTGCATCACTTTTTGACAGTTCTTGCATGCTCCGGTCTCCGAACAAGCCAGAATTTGCCAAGGCTATAACACAGGCTTGCAATCTTGAGGAGCGCTCTACTCCCCTTCCCAAAGGCATTCGATATATCATCGACGGTGGAGCTCATCTGCACAGAATTCCATGGGCCAAAAACGAAGGGTTAGTTCTTGTCCTGCAAGAAAAATGAGGCCAGGTTTATCTGCGCATTTGCTGTTTATCTCCGATCAAAGGGCTTCATTGTAGTCCAGGTACCATGTGATGCAGATGTTCCAATTGTGCAAGCTGCTGTTGATTCTTCCCGGTATTACGACACTGTCGTCATTGGAGATGATACTGATCTTTTGGTTCTATAGTGTTATCATGGTGACCTATCAAGCAAGAAACTATTCTTTGCACCTGAGCCAAAGTCGAACAAAGCTCCCCGAATATGGGATATTTACAAATTGAAAGAGAAGCTGTGCGAAGAGACGTGCCATCTGATTCTTTTTGGTGACTCTACTTCATGGATACACAGTGTGGGGAAAGGCCTTTCTCTGAAGAAGCTAATGACAGATGCCGATTTTCGTACATCAGCTGCAGTTTTCATCCTGAGGTCAGCTTCGAAGGAGGAAGTACGGGTTGCTGGAGAAGACGCTCTGCTCATGATACATGGCTCATCAAAAGAGGGAAATCTGAATGAACTCCGCAGGGAAGTTTTTAAAAAGAAGGTGACTGGTGCTAGCATGTTCATCTACCCAAAAAAGTTACCATCAACTTCTGATATGGCTATATATATATATATATATATATATATATATATATATATATATATATATATTTTACATGTATAGTTAAAATTAAGCTAGATTACTTTATCTTAATTTATCTGTGACAGATAGCTCCTTTTCCTTGACATAATTTTTTAGACTGAGAAAATTCACCCTGTCTAATCTGCTAGTCAGCTTTGATAACATTCAAAATCTGAACTTTTCATCATAACATGATTTGTTGTGAACTTTTCATTCTCAGTTGGTAATAATTCACATGTATCTGACTCCAGAGCCGGAAGTGAATTCTTGCGAAAAAGATGCCTGGGTAAGATGTAAGATAAGCATAAGTAAAATCAATTATAGATGAAAGAATTGAAACCTCCAAAGAATTTCGAAGATGTATGCTGAAAATTTGCAGAATTTTCACGTGGTGGATTTTCCAAAGGAAATATAGGGGGTTAAAGACCCCTAAAATATATCGATTTTGATAATACATTCTGATATTCGATATAGATATTTGGTCCGATATATCGATATATCAATATCGATATCAAATATCGCCCAACACTAGATTGGAGTAATGTTGCCCAGCTTCCAGCACGACGGTTAATATCCGGAACTACTAATATCATTAAAAAACTAGCAAGGGGTGTTGATAGATTACACTGGGCAACAAAAAAATATTTTTTGAAAGTTGTCCAGGGTTTTCCAGCTGAATTAGACTAATTTTGATGCTCTGACTCTGAAAATGACATTGGTTTTGCTCAATCAGGTCAGAATTTTTTGCGACAGAGATTAAAAAAAACAATCTATTTTGCGTAAAAATTTTTTTGCGGATCATCAGCTAAGAACACCCCTGATGAATTTTTCTATTTTCCTCAAGAAATAACAGTCAACGTATCCAAGTTTAGTTTTTATTTATTCCATCAAATTTGATAAGCATAATTGATAATATTAGTAGAAGAACCAGCGTTTCATGACACAAAATTTTTGAGTTCGTTGCATAAATCAGCGTTTCTTAAATTCCCATGTGTGACCAGCTGCTGGGTTGTTTCTCCTCAGCGACCATCAGTAGTCCTCCACCATGCCTGTGTCCCACCTTCCTTGGTACCTCTCCTTCATTTGGCCCTTGTCCTGACGGAAACTTTCTCCCTGCTTGTCACTCATCGCCCCAAGGTTTTCAGGAAACTTCTCCATGTGCGAGAACGGGAAGTGCATCTTTATACTCATAAAACACACGAGCTTTTGGAAGACCTCTGTCATACCGCTGACGAATATGGCGTGGTTTGCTGCCTTCGTGTTCCCCAGGAGGTTGTTCACCACTTGCACAATCGATTTCCACGTGGCGCACTCTAGCGTGTTCATTGGGTTTTATAACTATGTCCTTCATGACCTGCCATATCTGTGGGCCATCGAAAATGCCGGCCTTCAGCTTCTTAATGGTCGTCCGAGGAAAGGTAGTTGAAGAACCTCCCATCCTTTTTGCAGAGCGCGTTTAAACTGCTTCATTAATCTAAGCTTCATGTGTAACGGTGGAATCTATGTCTTCTCTAACTGCTCTGACACCGGCCACTCTTTCTTTACATAGTGCTTCTCTAACTGTCCCACATACACATACACCATGGGTACTTTGTGAACCCAGACTGCTGACCAGGTAGAAAGTTTTCCCTCTTGAAGTCGATGCAGATAATCTATTGGTGCTGTTCATATTGGAAAAAGTCGAGCACGTACTTCACTGCTTCATATTTTTCTTTGAGATTTGTAAAGTGCACAAGAGGGATCGAGGAGAAACTGGTTTCCGTTGTGGAGGAACGCACACTTCAAAGAGTGCCTGTTGCTGTCAATGAAGAGTCGCCAATCTCTCGGATCATATTGAGGAGCACCAATCTGCGAAATTTTAGCAGTACCCGAGGTCTTCCTCCTGGCAGAAGTAGCCCATATAGTCCTCATGCCTTCTACAAAAGAAAGTGATACGCGTCCTCACCAAGTAGTTTTTTCTCTTTGAGTCTGGAGCCCAACAGCTCGGAGAAAGCCTTCTACAAGGTGAGATCCCGGGCCAGATCATTAAGCTCACATTGTGAAAAAAGCTGTCGGGAAGCTCTGTGAACACTGGTACAAAATTTGTTCGCAATGAGCAACTGGACGGTGGGCAGATGGAAGGACTGGGTACTGGAGGCTGTGTCAATTATTCCGGTTGACGCCAGTAGTATTGACAGCGCAGAAGCAACAATTCGAAGCATGGTGTAACGGCTCCCTCCAAACCATCGGAATCCCAACCTTCAGTGAAGTTTTCGCAAACTTCGTCCACCGCCGGAGGCATTCCACGCACGTCTTGCACAACGTGTGTGTTCCCCAAGACTTATCTTGGTCATCCAGTTTGACTTCAAAATAAGCCTCGTAG
This sequence comes from Artemia sinica, assembly GCA_027921565.1. Taxonomy (NCBI): domain Eukaryota; kingdom Metazoa; phylum Arthropoda; class Branchiopoda; order Anostraca; family Artemiidae; genus Artemia; species Artemia sinica. The sequence goes on from CM051266.1 coordinate 7,330,834, forward strand.
GCTCACTTTACATATCCTGTGATGTTCTTTCTGTCCACTGACAGCGTGTAATCACCGCAGATGTAGCAGAAAGCGTCAGCATTATTGCTACATGACCATTGCGCGGAAGTGAAAGATCAATCAAGTGAAAGAAATGGAAAAATGTAGGTTAATGCCAGGTAATGAAATTTAGAATCAATTTGATTGGCTAAGGGTTAAATTGATAAACTTGCAATCACGCATACACGTATGCAGCTACTTTAGAGAAATAAAATAATGTTGTAATTCGATATATTATTCAAGAAAAATATGATTGAACTCAAAACCCTGATATTAGCATATGTATAGCTTGTCAGGTAGGCCTTTGGTTGAATCTAAAAAAGTTGACCTGATAGAGAAAAATGAATGTGATATTCAGACTCAGAACATCGAAATTAGTCTAAATCAGTTGAGAAACTCCTGGCAGTTTTTTGGCTGTTACCCAGTGTTATCTGGGATGTATTGGATCAATTGGGATATGCTAGCAAATGCTAGTCTATTGAAATGCCCCATTATATCAATGGGGCAAATGCTAGTTTTTTTCAGTTTCTGTATTTTTTCTATTATTCTTCGCTTATTTTTATTATTATTTTCTATTATTACTTTCTATTATTATTACTTTCTATATTATTACTTTCTATTATTTTTTCTATCATTATTCTTCGCTGAAATTTCCGGGATTTTATCTTTTGAAGCTTCGGGGATTAGCTGCTTTTCCGAGAGAGGAGGAAAAGTTTGCACAATGCTAGCTAGGTGTTTATTAAGCTTTCATAAGGCGGTTCATCCAGAAGAAAATCAAGGTTCTTGCACGAGCGGCCCCCTATTTCTTTCACTTTCTTAAAAATCATTGCTGAGATTTGCTCTGTTTTAAGTAATTTAATTTATTCTTATCATAACGAGAAGCAGCACGACGCATTTCTTTTTTTATTTGTTTACGAAGGATTAAGCCTTCCTCTTTCTTTCCGAAGCCAAAATGTTTTAGTTTCAAATGGATTAGTCCTTTTATTTTTTCATTAATGTAAGGTTTACCAGTTGCAAGGTTTACCAAATGTAGTACCAGTTGCAAACAGTCACAGACTTAGTTGTAAATTTTTTCTGTAGGAAGTAGTCACTGTTGCAGTCACAACTAGTCGTATTTACAGCCGCAGTAGTAGAAGTGACCGTGAAAGTTTCAAGATACTACCCTTACCCGCTCCTAAAATTTTGCAGATATAAATTTTTGATAACGTGGATGTAGATAGTATCTTTATTTAGCTCACCATACCCCTCAACATTCCGCAAAATTTCTCCTCAGTATCCTTAGTCCTTTCAGACGCACCCATGATCAAACATTCCCCTTTTCTCAATGATAAATCATGCACGTTAAAAATGAACAAATTGGATAATTTACAATCCTTGACCTGGGGGCTGTGGAGGCGTTTGATTTCCAATCAAATGAGCCTCCTCCAAATTTTATGCAACTACTCCTTCCATAAAAGCCATGTATGCCCCGGGGCATAGTCTGCAACCCTTGCTCTTGGGGATTGTGTCAACACCGGAGGCATTGTTGTATGATCTTTAGACAGTTTTGAACATAATGGAAATCTCACAATTTTGATCGGAAACATTTGGGGAAAATATGGCGTGGGGGGGGATGGTTGCCCTTTAATTACTTTTGACTCTTAAAAAGGTAATGATGACTTTCAATTTCAACTCAAACGAGCTTCCTTCAAGGCTTATACAACTACTCCTTCAATAATAACTTTATATGCCCCTGGGGCATGACTCACAACCCTTGTCCCCGGGTTCGGGGGAGTTGTGTCAACCCTGAAGGCATTGTTATATGATCTTTGGACTATTTTGCGCATAATTGTTATGTAAGATTTTGATCAGATGTATTTGGGAAAAAAAAGAGCGAGGAAGGGGGAGGCTAGTTGCCCTTCGATCAATTTTGACTCTTAATAGGAACTAGAATTTTCAGTTTCCATGATATATTTCAGTTTCCATTCAATGATAAATCCTGCACGTTAAAAATAAACAAATTGGATAAGTTACACTCCTTGACCTGGGGGGATATGGAGGAGTTTGATTTCCGATCAAATGAGCCTTCTCCAAAATTTATGCAATCACCCATTCCAATAAAAATCTTATATGCCCCTGGAGCATAACATACAACCATTTGCCCCAAGCTCGGGGGGGGTGTACTCGGAGGTATTGTTATATGATCTTTGGACTATTTTGAACAGAACGACTGAAAATCTCAAAATTTCGATCGAATGCACTTCGAGAAAGAGGTTTTTTTTGGGGGGGGGGGGAGCAGTCGTCCTATGAATAGTTTTGACTCTTGAAAAGGGAATTAAAACTTTCAATCTCCCATCAAATGAGCCTCCTGCAAAGTTTAATCGACCACTCCTTCAATAAAAACTTTATATGCCCCACGTTATAACTTACAACCCTGCCCCCGGGCTCTGGGGGATTGTGTCAACCCTGAAGGTATTGTTATATGATCTTTGGACTGTTTTGAACAAAATGAAAATCTCGAAATTTTGATCGGATGCATTTGGGGAAAAAATGGCGTTGGGGGGAGGCTACTTCCTCTCTGATCACTTTTGACTCTTAAAAGGGAATCAAGACTTTCAATTTCCAATCAAATGAGCCTCCTTTAAAGTTTATCCAACCACCCCTTTCTTAAAAATGGGGTGTCAACCCTGGAGGCATTATTATATTATATTATGAACCTTTTATTGGCCAGGAGTAAGGCTGCCACGTTTAAAAAACTTTAAAGTTCTAAAAAACTTTAGCATAAAGAGCAAGATATTGAGGAGGGGGCGACCCCCTTCCATACCTGTAAATTTCTGTTGGTTTTAAGTTTTAATGTTGCCCCTTACTTTCAGTTTATTTAAAAAGTTTTAATTAACGAAGAAAAGGTAATTTAAACGTAATATTAATCCAAAATATTTTACTTATGAAAATTATTCCATTAGCATCAAAATGTGATTCACAAAAAATGAAAAGTCTTTAAATTGCATGAACATTGTTTTTTGTGAACATGTTTAACACCACTGAGAGTTTTTGTACTCTCCATCAAGTTACAAAATACAAAATGAAATTTTTTATTTTGATCAGACAGAAGGTTGATCAGATAAAAAATGAAATAACTGGACTAAAAGAGGAAAAAAACCAGTGACAAAAGCGATGTTAAAGTCTTTGTATCTCTTGTCACGTCTTCTAAAACATATTTAAACCGCGCTGAATCAAGCAGCTCCCGCTCACATGACGTCAACATAATTGCTTCCAAGAGATCATCTGATATTGTAGTTCTTAATCTTGTCTTAGTGAGCTTCAGTTTGCTGAAGGATCTTTCACAGCTGACTTGAGAAAAAAAGCTTCATATGATATTTCTAGGCTAGGAAAACTGATATTTAAGCTGATGAGCAAGAACATGGAATGTAAAAGCAATTATATTAAAGATCTTACAAATTCGACGTTTGGGGGAGACACCCCCCCTCACTATAGCACGAAAGGAATGGGAGTAGTTCTTTCAGATGGCTTGTGTAAATTAGTTGTGAATATTCTCTTTATGTAAATTTACTTCATGAACTAGTAAAATTAAATATCGTAACCTAAAAACCTTACCATATGTCAATTGGAGATTGCTTTCCATGGAAATCTAGTGATGCATTTTTAGAGGCTCGTTTATTATCATTTATACTTGGAAGGGAGACACAAAAACTGGACATTAATTGCGTTTACGATACAATTTCTACTGACGATGAAGCGCCTAGGCTCAGCTTTAAATTTAATTAGAAAGATTATTTCTCATTTTCAGATCTTTGCCTTGATTCTGAAGAGGCTCAGTGAATAAAGGGCAGAGTACTTTTTTCTTTCTAATTAACTTTTAATTAAAAGTTCCTTGTAGATATTGCTTATTTTCGTAGAACTGAACTGTCGTGCAATACATGCGGTTTGTTTTTCAGGCATTCTTTGCAGCGGTTCTTTGCTTTGTCTTTCAAGCCCTTCATGCTTACAAACGGTAAGTAAAGAGTGAACCCTCGACAATACTGAAAAACAGCAAATTTCAAGAATATGCATACAAAAATAATAAAGACATTAGTTTAGGCCAATACCAAATATGTAATTTTAATAAGTTTAAAGACAGATATCGACGGTTATTAGCGTGAAAAAGTGCTGAAAAAGGAAGGGGACCAAAAGGGTTCTGATTCCAAAACCAATCCTGCCATCAATCAAACCAATCCACAATTCAATGTGTCAGTGAATTGAAAAACGGTTGTTTAAATCGCCTAAGGCGTAAAAATGCATAAAACGTGGCATTTTCTCAGAAATAGATTTTGGTGCGGTTTTCTTTTTTTTTTTTAATTTCATACTTTCACTCTTCCCAATATGATCGTATGAAACAAGTTATCGTGAGATATGGAAGAAGGCTCATTCGAGTGAATACCCTAACTTCTAACGTCCATTCAAGTTAAATATACATTGAGCCACAACAAAGGGCCAACATTGGTTATTTAAATTGTACGTCATAAAAATATAATTTTGATCAGAATAAGGTAAAAAAAACTATTGAGCAAAAATTCTGAGATAGCCAATCAGTTCAAAGCTTTCGAAAAATCCTTACGTCCCAAATTTTCTAAAAGGTTCTCTTTTTAAGCCCAAAATTCTTAATTTTTCTCTGAGGTCTTTTCTTTTTATGACATCTTTCATGGAGTCAGGCCGCTAAAAACATGACATGCATTAAGTCACATGACACACGAACAAGGAATTCTGTAGACACCGGAGTTTTCACCTATCGGGATAGGGTCTTTACCTAGATAAATTTGGGACCTGATAGCTTTTCTGGGTCTATAGTAAGTGTAAATGTTATTTTTTCTTAGATTTTTTGAAATGTGGCCTGAAACCCCTTTAACGTATGGGAGACCAAGATAAACTAAATTTTCCCTTTGATTTGTGTTTTCTGTGGAACTATCTGATAATATTTTAATGCGTTTTGCAATTTCAGAATTTATTAAACTACTTGGATACCCATTGCCAAATAAAATATCTCTAAGGTGGTTGAGCTCTAATTCCAAGAAGCGTGTTGAACAAACTTTCAATGCTCTATCAACTAGAGAAGTGACAAAACTATCAGGTCCCAAATTTATCAAGGTAAAGACCCTATCCCGATAGGTGAAAACTCCGGTGTCTACAGAATTCATTGTTCATGTGGTCTTTGGTATATCGGAAGAACTGATCAGCGACTAACGGATAGATTAACTCAGCACTCTAGTTTAATTAATAATACACTTAAAAAGCGAAAAAAAACAGAAAATTTTGACTCTGCCCTTGCAGAGCACATTTTTTGAAAAACCAGACCATACTATTTTGTTTAATCAAGCTAGTCTAATTTCGCATGACAAAGGTATTGTCCAGCACTACAGAGAAGCTGTTGAAATTTATAAATACCAACATTTAGGTCTAGCTTTGAACAGAGATTCTGGTGATTTAAGAATAAACGAGTCATATTTCGGTTTTCTCAAAAGAGAAGCCGATACTTTAGTAATCCCTTAAATAAACCTTGAACCACTTTCCCAGTCATATAATCAAACACGTGAACAACCCCTTAGGTCTCAAAGGGTGTCTGCAAGAAATGCATTAATTAAAATCCAAAGTCAGATGACATAGTTTTCCAACTTATTTAATTGCTGGTTCGTTTTGTTTTTTGAGTGAATGAATTGTTTTCTGTTCTCTCTCAGTTGTTCACTAGTATCCGTCGATGGCAGTTCATAATTTTTTGGATTTTGTGCAAATCGCAGATATTGGCGAATACCTCGCTTTTATGGTTGTTAGGTATTTGGTTTTAATTCTTTTAATTTTTGGCTTTTATTGAATTTTATTCATCTTTTAAATTTTTGGCTTTTTCTTTGGTTTTTTGGTTCTTTTCACATTGACTTTCTGCGTTTGTTTTTGGATACATTATTTCGTTTCGCGCTGAAGAAGAGAGGCGTTTGTCCTCTCGAAATATTCGCTTTCTTGTGTTTTTTTCAGAGGTTCATTTGGCCTATAAAAAACCCCATTTTTGCTCGTTTTTTTTCTTTCTTTATGTGATGTCAGGCCAATGTGTAAGAAATTATCTTCGTCATGCTTATGGGGAGCTTTCTACCAATGTTGTTACTACATTCATATCTCTTGTGAGAAAAAAAAAGCCAATTTGATTAATCAACAGTATATTCTTCATAATTTTAAAATGAACCGTATTTTAACCAAGTCAATGCAACATTCACTTCACTTAAACACACGTACTTACTTACTTAGGTCCCGGCCATCCTCGTGGGACGTTTTGGGGCCACTCCTCTTGCTAGCTCATGCGTAAGGGCTCGGTACATTGCTCTATCTGGTGCGATACGTGATAACGGGGCTATCTTGACGTTGTCGAAGTGGAAGTTTTCCATCCATCGTTTTCGTGGCCTGCCTCGTGGACGAAGGCCATGGAGGGATCCTTCAAGGGTGATTTTCGGAAGGCGGCAGTAGAGAGGGGGGTACCAGCGCGGACGGGAGTCCATATATGGGCATAGAGTCCCAAGGGAGATGGTTTTTCTCACTGAGAATGAAAAAACAGGATTTTTCTCACTTGAAAAAACATAGTTTTTCTCACTTTTATGGATGTTTCTTGGATGGTTATGAGTGTTGGTCAATTTATTTGTTGTCTTTCTTGGATGTCAACAGCAATTTATGTCTGTTTTTATGGTTTTTGTGAGTGAGAATGAAAAAAACAGGATTTGTCTCACTTTGATGGATGTTTCTTGGATGGTTATGAGTGTTAGTTAATTTATTTGTTGTTTTTTATGGATGTCAACAGCAATTTATGTCTGTTCTTATGGTTTTTGTCACTGAGAATGAAAAAACAAGATTTTTCTCACTTGAAAAAACAGGATTTTTCTCAGTTTGATGGATGTTTCCTGGATCCCTCTTCAAATACGTGGTAATTTCTGTTCGTTTAAAGTTTTAGTATTGCTCCTTACTTTCAGTTGAAAAAACATCCTTTTTTAATAGTGTTAAAAACCATGGCTGAGATAAGTATGCAAAAAAGGAAAAAGGCTTGGATAGAAATACAAGGCACTTTTTTCTCCTTGTGCAAGATTAATCTTGTACAAGACTACTTGCTTACTGTATAAGCTCTGGGGAATGTTAAAAGGGGTGATTAGCCTATTCTACAATTAGCTTTCCTTAAAATTGAAAAAAAGCACTTAGTACTTCTGCCAAGCTTTGTTCTTAAGCAAAGCTTGGCAAAGACATAGTTGTTTTAAACTCAGTCCTACTTAAAATTCAGCAAGCAGAACGGATGTGGATGATTTTAATACCTGGCAACAGTTTGCCCCCTCCCCCAACTAAGACTTTGATTCTTCAAAAATCTTATCAAACCTATATAGGCCCGCATAAATATAGCATCCACAGAAAAGGATTATTTTTTTAGTATACCTGTCTTTTTGGTGCAATATTGCTCATTCTTAGGTAAATATTGAGCAGTTCATATTATTGACCTATGAATAAAGTGAATATTGGGTGATTAAGGTACGGGTGTCACCAATTATTGGAGGGGAAAGCCCCGGCCCAAATTATAATGTGATGCCCGCGTCTACCACACCGGTTCTGCAAATATCGGGTTTGGTATACTACCCTATTTACAGTATACCCTGTCCCAGGGTATGATAACGCGATCGAGTGGTCAAGTGGCCACTTTCTATAGCCAAATGTAACCACCCTTGGGTCACCACTAGAAATCTCTAACTCTCTCCTTGGAGGTAACAAACCCCAATGTCAATATAATAATGACGGTATCTCGTAACTCTATTCCTACCCTGTCTGGGTTCCGGGAAAATTAGTAGACAGTTTTTAGAAAATACCTTACTTGTATTCTTCCAACGGTCACTTAGAATAACAAAAAAATATGCTTCCCCGAACGGGGTCGTTGACAGCCAAGAAACATCCTTCAATTGTTGTTGACATCCAGGAAACATCCATCAAAGTGAGAAAAATCCTGTTTTTTCATTCTCAGTGACAAAAACCATAAAAACATGCATAATTTGCTTTTGACATCCAAGAAACATCCTTCAATTGTTGTTGACATCCAGGAAACATCCATCAAAGTGAGAAAAATCCTGTTTTTTCATTCTCAGTGACAAAAACCATAAAAACATGCATAAATTGCTTTTGACATCCAAGAAACATCCTTCAATTGTTGTTCACATCCAGGAAACATCCATCAAAGTGAGAAAAATCCTGTTTTTTCAAGTAAGAAAAATCTTGTTTTTTCATTCTCAGTGACAAAAACCATACAAACAGACATAAATTGCTGTTGACATCCATAAAAAACAACAAATAAATTAACTAACACTCATAACCGTCCAAGAAACATCCATCAAAGTGAGACAAATCCTGTTTTTTCATTCTCACTGACAAAAACCATAAAAATAGACGTAATTGCTGTTGACATCCAAGAAAAACAACAAATAAATTGACCAACACTCATAACCATCCAAGAAACATCCATAAAAGTGAGAAAACCCATGTTTTTTCAAGTGAGAAAAATCCTGTTTTTTCATTCTCAGTGAGAAAAACCATCTCCCTAGGGACTCTATGCCCATATATGGACTCCCGTCCGCGCTGGTACCCCCCTCTCTACTGGCGGCTCGGCTCCATTCGCTTGACGTGGCCGAACCAGCGCAGTTGTTGCTTCTTGATTTTACTGAGTATAGTTTCAGTGGATTGGAGCCTTTGACGCACTTCCACATTTGTGATTCGGTCAGTGTATTTGATTCTAGAAATGCGACGGAGGCATCTCACCTCAAAAGCTAGAAGTTTTATTTCGTCTTCGGTTTTCAGAGTCCATGTTTCACATCCATAAATAACTATGGGGATTACTAAACTGTTGAATAGGCGCATTTTGAGTTTGTTGGATAGGTGGTTACTTTTCCAGAGGTTGGCTAGTCTTCGGAAGCTAGAGCTAGCAAGTGCAAGTCGACGTTTCACGTCAGAGTTATGGCAATTATCTGAGGAGAGCAGGCTACCAAGGTACAGGAAGTGGTCAACCGTTTCAACCTGTCTCCCGCCTATGATGATAATGGGCGGGTTGTCTAGTTCACGTCTCTTAGTTACCATGACTTTGGTCTTGCTGGCATTGATCTCCATCCCGAACGGCTTTGTAGTATCGTAGAGTTTATCAGCTTGTGCCTGCAATTCTTGTGTAGAGTGGGCTAGCTCATCAATATCATCAGCGTAAGCAAGATTCTCTATTAGCACCCCTCCTATTGTTGCGCCATATTCCGACTGCATCATTGACAAAACGGCATTTAGAAAGAAGTTGAAGAGATGTTGTGATAAGATGCAACCCTGGAGTACTCCTGACGAAGTCGTAAACTCTTCTGACAACCCATCAACGGTTATTACTTGGCCTCGGAACTGGTCGTACGGACTCTTGATTATTTGGACTATCTCATAAGGGATGCCGTCGTGAAGGAGAATATGCCATAGTCCTTCGCGCCATATCAGGTCAAATGCCTGACGGAAATCAACGAATAGTTGGTAGAGTTCTTGGTTGAATTCGATGTGTCGTTCCATGAGTTGCCGAACGACAAATATCTGATCAATTGTTGATCTTCCAGGACGGAAGCCGGCCTGATATTCTCCAATGGCAAAGGCAGTTGTTGCTTGTATGCGTCGGAGTAGGACTTTTGTCAGGACACGTGACTGATGGCTCGTGAGGCTGATCGGACGGTAGTTTCCGCACTCTTTCTTTGAACCCTTTTTGTGAATGGGTACAATGGCAGCCTTGCACCACTGACGGGGTACGTGGCCGGTTTCCCACACCGCAGACACAATGCCATGGTACAGATCAGTTACATCATCCGATCCGACGTTAATGAGTTCAGCGGTGACTCCGTCTGGGCCAGGGGCTTTTCCTTGTGTGAGCGACTTGATTGCTGACTCGGTTTCTGACTTGAGTGGGGGTTGTGGTCTGAGTTCTTGGTCGGGTATGGGGAAGCGGGTTAGTATTTTAGGATCCGCAGCTACTGGGGGATTCTGTTTATCGTTAAAGTATTCTTTCCATCTTTCAAGTTTCATCTTTGAATCGTAGATCTCATTTCCGTCTTTGTCCAGGACCACTGATGTTTTTGGCTCTTTTTTCCGTCTTAACTCGCGTACCATTCTGAAAACTGCTGCGCTATTCTCCTTCTTGGACAGTACTTCGCAGTCTTCGCATTTCTTCTGCAGGTGGTTACGTAGTGCCTTTCTGATCTCTCGCTCTACTCTTCTCTTGAGGAGCTTGTAAGTATCCCAATTGTGACGGTCGGATTTATTGCAAAAAAGTCACTTATCCTCGCATAGCGCAATGATCTCATCTGTGATCCATGGTTTTTCATTTGGAATTTTTCTTCAAAGGACGTCATTCGTTGTCTCTATGATTGCTGATGTAGCCTGCTCGATTAGGGAGTCTATCTCATTAGAGGTGGTCAAGGGAGAATGATTTGCCAGGATCTCTCGGAATTTTTCAGATAGTGTGGAAGTGTAGGTCTGCCTTTTTGCAGGATCCCGCAGCAGATCCAGCCGGAATATTGGGATTTTCGTTGCTTTTTGCAATTTTCTCATTCTTAGCTTGAACCTTGACATCAGGAGAGTGTGGTCAGAGTCGAAGTCTGCTCCAGGTAATGCTACTGTGTCTAGTACGGAAGACTTCCAGCGCTTCGATATCAGGATATAATCAATCATGTTCTCGGTTTTACCGTCTGGGGACCTCCAGGTCACTTTACGTCGATGGCGAAACACACGTAACGAACGACAATTTACAGACCGTATAGGGTTTGGTATTTTGAATCATGTTATTAGAGATTGCAAAAGCAAGCGCTACCGGTTAAATCAGGATATTTTCAGGCTAGAGCGAGAAATATTATGTACGCTTTCTTATGCTGATTTTCATCAAATTAAGGCTATTGCTGAAAATTCTTTTAAGCATGATTTTAGGATTTCTAGACAAAGACTTTCTGAGAAATTACACCGTTTAAAATTGGAAAACTCTCTAATAATCCACCTTTTGTCCCAAATGCGTATCCTGGTCCTGCTTTGATAAATCTCAGCTCCACGCCCCTTACAACAGAGCAAAATCAGGTTCTGTCGAAAGGACTGAAATTTTCGATAGCCCTTTTAAAAATACCTTATAGTGAAATTATCGCGAACACAGAGGGGGCATTTCATGACTCTCGTGCGGATATGGAGAGATTGCTGAGGTTAGATCACAATTTGTTGAAACTTTGTTGGATTCACCTTCTGTTAATAATCCAAATTTAAAATTTTTTAGTAAAAATGAACACTTGGTCTTACACGCACTACATAAAGATCATTCCAGGATTATTACGAAAGCCGATAAAGGCAATACTGTTGTTGTATTAGATTCAGATGATTACGACAAAAATGTCAGAGAAATTGTAAATGATTCTAACACATATGAACAATTAGCTACCGATCCCACAGAAAAATTTGTCCAGGAAGTCCGAAAAGAGCTTTCTTATCTAAAAGGAAAAGGTGAAATCAGAGATCAGTTGTACAAAAGGTTTTACCCACGCGGATGCACGTCCCCTCGCTTTTATGGTCTTCCTAAAGTTCATAAGCCCGGTAATCCACTTCGACCCATTGTTTCTTCTTTTAATTCTCCTACAGCAAAAATGAGGAAAATCTTATCAGTTGTATTTCGCCCACTAATTCAGGCTCAAAAGTCCTATATTAAAAACTCCGCTGATTTTGTTTCCAAGGTAAAGCAAGTTTCGGTTAAACCAAATACAAGAATTGGCAGTTTTGATGCAGATTCAATGAATACCAATTGTGATCCTCAAAAGGCCGAAATGATTTTGGAGCATAAACTTAATTCTAACCCATCTATATCAGAAAAATCTACTCTTTTGAATCAGACACTTCTTTCTCTTACAGCACTTTGCAACAGAACTTCTTTTTACTTCCATTATAGAGGCATTATTTATAGACAAAAATATGGGCTTTCAATGGGGGCCCCCTTTCTCCAATACAGGCTGATATCGTCATGGAATACATTGAAGAAAGGGCTATTTTGCAAAGTTTTTGTAAACCTGAATTTTGGGTTCGTTTTAAAGATGATATTTTTTATCTGTGGGAGCATGGTGACGAGTCTCTGGGTTCTTTTCTTCACTTGCTCAACTCCTTGGATCCAAAACTTAAATTTACTCATGAATCAGAGATATAGAGGCGTCTTCCTTTCTTAGATGTTCTGGTGCACCGAAATGATACATGTTTCGAGTTTAGTGTCTATAGAAAACCAACACATAGGCCTAATGACCGTTACTTAAATTATTCCTCTAATCATTCTCCTGCTGTGAAAAGAGGAGTTGTCACTTCTCTAGTTGATAGAGCATTGAAAGTTTGTTCAACACGCTTCTTGGATTTAGAGCTCAACCACCTTAGAGATATTTTATTTGGGAATGGGTATTCAAGTAGTTTAATAAATTCTGTAATTGCAAAACGCATTAAAAGATTATCAGATAGTTCCACAGAAAACACAAATCAAAGGGAAAATTTAGTTTATCTTGGTCTCCCATACGTTAAAGGGGTTTCAGACCACATTTCAAAACAGCTAAGAAAAAATAACATTTACACTTATTATAGACCCAGAAAATATTTTTGAGTTAGTCTGCATTTAGACCCCGTTCGGGGAAGCATATTTTTTTTGTTATTATAAGTGACCGTTGGAAGAATACAAGTAAGGTATTTTCTACAAACTGTCTACTAATTTTCCCAGAACCCAGGCAGGGTAGAAATAGAGTTACGAGATACCGTCATTATTATATTGACATTGGGGTTTGTTACCTCCAAGGAGAGAGTTAGAGATTTCTAGTGGTAACCCAAGGGTGGTTACATTTGGCTATAGAAAGTGGCCACTTGACCACTCGATCGCGTTATCATACCCTGGGACAGGGTATACTGTAAATAGGGTAGTATACCAAACCCGATATTTGCAGAACCGGTGTGGTAGACGCGGGCATCACATTATAATTTGGGGCCGGGGCTTTCCTCTCCAATAATCAGTGACACCAGTACCTTAATCACCCAATATTCACTTTATTCATAGGTCAATAATATGAACTGCTCAATATTTACCAAAGAATGAGCAATATTGCACCAAAAAGACAGGTATACTAAAAAAAATAATCCTTTTCTGTGGATGCCATATTTATGCGGGCCTATATAGGTTTGATAAGATTTTTGAAGAATCAAAGTTTTAGTTAGGGGAGGGGGCAAACTGTGGCCAGGTATTAAAATCATCCACATCCGTTCTGCTTGCTGAATTTTAAGTAGGACTGAGTTTAAAACAACTATATCTTTGCCAAGCTTTGCTTAAGAACAAAGCTTGGCAGAAGTACTAAGTGCTTTTTTTCAATTTTAAGGAAAGCTAATTGTAGAATAGGCCAATCACCCCTTTTAACATTCCCCAAAGCTTATAGAGTAAGCAAGTAGTCTTGTACAAGATTAATCTTGCACAAGGAGAAAAAAGTGCCTTGTATTTCTATCCAAGCCTTTTTCCTTTTTTGCATACTTATCTCAGCCATGGTTTTTAACACTATTAAAAAAAGGATGTTTTTTCAACTGAAAGTAAGGAGCAATATTAAAACTTTAAACGAACAGAAATTACCACGTATTTGAAGAGGGTTGCCACCATCCCAACACCTTGGTCTTCACGCTAAAGTTTTTTAGTACTTTTAGAAAAGCTTCTTATTGGTCTACTTAAACGACTCTTGTGTTTGAGGAATCTTTTTTAAAGAATTAGGACAATATTCAAACTTTGGCGTAAAGAGTGAGGTGTTGAGGAGCAGGCAAAACCCCTTCATATACGTTTTAATTTTTGTTCGGTTGAAGTTTTATTTTTGCTCCTTACTTTCAGTTGAGAAAATTTGTTTTTTATTTAATTTCTGATCTTTTTTTGAATGATGCCAGGACTTAGCTTACTGAAAGTGCGTTATAAAGACATAATTGGATGTGTGGCAAACGTGAGGTGCCATCTTAGAACAAACTTTCACGAGAGCAGGGTTCAGAACAATCAGACATCAATGCTGCAGTACGAAGAAATTCCAAAAAATAACATGCTGTGTCTATAATTGAAGTCAGCTTGAAGGTTACGTCGTTGGTCGTCTTGGAAGACATTCCCATTACAAAAATGGACACTTTAATTCCAGTCCTGAAAAATGCTTTTGGAAACTAAGAACTTTGTAAAAGCTTCAATCAGGGCAGAACTACAACTAGTGGGATAATTACACACGTCATTGCCCCTGTAGAAAGAGATGTGCTTTCTTGCGAACTGAAGAAAGCTCATGTCTCTTTAATAGTTGACGAATCTACCAATAAATCTCGGCAGAAGGTCTTGGTCCTTATAGTAAAGTACAAAGACTCCAAAGATATAGTGCGAGAAGACATTCTGGGGCTTTTGCCAGAAGTGTCTGATACTTCGACATTTGGAAAGCCTAGGAATACCTTTGCAAAATTTGATTGCGATTGCCTTTGACAATGCCAGTGTTAACACTGGACATCAAAAAGGTCTTGGTGCGCTGTTAAAAGAATATGTGCCAGATTTGCCTGTGCTTGGCTGCACTAGCCATTCCGTTGCTCTCTGTTCTGCATATGCAGCTAAGAAGTTGCCCGATAGAACTGACACTTTTAATCGTGACGTAGTTGCATATGTGGCAAATAGCCCAAGAAGACAGGATGGACTAAAGATCTACCAAAATTTCTGTCATGTGGAAAACCATAAGCTTTTGCAGACTTCAAGTACGCGATGGCTCTCCCTTGAAGATTCCATTGAATGGATACTTGAGCAGTGGACCCACTCCTTTTATTCTTTACCAACCATGGAGGAGGTGACTCCGTTGGAGATAGAGGAGCCAAAATAAGCCTAATAAAATTCTTGCTTTTATGCGTGATTCATCTGTGAAAGTTACTTAGTATTTTCTATCATTTGTCTTACAAAAGATCAATGCACTAAACAAAGAGTTTCAAGCAGAGGGAACATGGATGCACAGGCTTTTGGAAGCATCGCGACAGACGTATCTGTTGCTCCTCAAGTGCTTTGTCAAAAAGGAAGAAATAGGGCGCGTACAAGATCCATTTAAAGTTCGGTTGAGCCCAGCTCATTTTCTTGCACTTGATTGTATAAAGTTGGGACCAAATGCACTATGCCCCACGAGAAGCTGCAAAACACTGGCCTATTGAATGCTCAGCAGGATCACTGCATCCAGATGAGCTGTCTGATCTTTTTTGGAATTGTGCTCACAAATGAGCAAACAGGATTGACTACAATGACCTAACGTTGGAAAATCTCAAATGCTTAAGGCCAAATTTTGCCTTATCTGGAGATGTAGACACTCTTGTGCCTCTTCTTCAACGGTTTTCGAATTTGATGGGTGACACTGAGGCACAACGTGATAAAATGCGAATAAAAATACAATAAACACGCAATTTTGTGTGCTGTTTTGAAGGATGATAAATCCGTTTTGTTTCTGCTTCCATTTTTTTTTCACTGTGCTAGGGTACGGTACTTGACTTGAGTAGAGTGAAGTCAGCTATTGTTCACGACTAGTTACCTGGATCTCTTATATTCCTTTCAAAACGTTTGTATAAAATGGAGACAAACCTTTAACTAAACATTGGATACAGTCAACTATAGTTCAGTTAAAGATCTAAGCAATCAAAATAAACACCTGCAAATTTCAAGCAGAGCATTACCTTTTAAGCTAAAAAAAGAATGATAATCATTATCTAACTTATTATTTAGAGGTTAATTTCCTAACTTTATTTTACATGCAATTATAAAAATTTAAAGATAATATGTTTATCGATCGAATGATAACTGGTAATTATGTGTAAATGGTGAGAACAGTGAAACGCGATGCGTGCGCCACAGCAGCCGCGCGCCCGCATATTTATTGACTTGCACACGCTTTTGACAACTTGCACTCTTTTTTGGCCTTGATTTGCACTTTTTCTTCATGTCGGCAGTTGGCCACCCTGATAAGGTATAGATAAATGATTGTATTTTCGGGTTGGCTAAAAGTGATGTCTCTTCAAGAACTTCACAATCAGTAAAACCCTTCAAAAATTGTATTAATCTTGTGCTGCTCAATCATTCTTCAGAAAATGAGTCTTGCCGGGATTTGATATACATTTATGTAGAATTAAATAAACTACTTTTGTTCTTTATTTAACCAGCACAAACAACTTTAAATATTCCAAATTGTAAACTTAATATGTTTCCTGTTTATTGCAAATTTTTAGTCATCAAAACATTTTAGCAAAACAATGAAAATAGAGTAATTACGGGACTTCAAAATGAACTATCAATAATTTAGTCTAATGAATGAGGGGTCGAATACTCATAGCTGAAATTAATTAGTTTATGGGCTCGTACGTTTGTGGATTTGTTAGTTTGTGGGTTTAAAATGAATTATCAATAATTTAGTTTAAAGAATAAGGGGTCGAATACTCCTAGCTGATAAAAATTAGTTTGCGGGATAATCTGTTTTTGAAAATCAAACGGGGATGAACAGAATATAATATTTTAAGGTTAAGCTTAGCGTGCAAAATTTCAATTACAATATGTTTTAAATTTAAAATTAAGAGTAAAGTTGTCCGGTTTAAGTTTCATAAGTTTAGTAGTGGAAGTAACAGAAGGAAAACTACTAAAATGACAAATTGAAGTAGAAGGAAGGGGAGGTAGTGTATACAATACATAGAATGGAATAAATAGGGATCTTTACTCTAAGCCGTCTCAAAAAGATATTCTATAAGTGGTTATCGTGTTGGATTTTTTTTTACCGTTTTAATCTTTTTTTTTCATGGTGGTGAAAAAAAAGTTTTTAAAAAGAGATGTATTTACTACCATACCCTGAAACCTTAGGCAATTCCTCACATTTCACAGCCCAGATGAATTTCTAACGACTTACGAATTTGTTTCTCTCTCAAAGCCTTTCGACGGCCAATATAAGGTTTTATTTTGGTACCTGTGTATTATACCGAAAACCGCATTATACTGCAAACCTACGCTCTACATCTACTACCCACTATCTTGTTTACCTTATGGACACAATATGTAACACAGTCGAAAAACCCAATACGTGGCTCAATGTTATCGCTGTTGACTTGCAAAAAGCTTTTGATTTAATCAACCCCAATATACTGTTAGAAAAGCTATCTAATGACTTTCAAGTTGACCCTTATTTAATTAGAATAATTGCGTCTTTCCTCTCTAACAGAACGCAAGTCGTGAAATACCTGAATGTATATTCTGATCCCCTCCCAATTTATAATGGTGTGCACCAAGGAACCCTCTTAGGTCCAATTTTATTTCTTGATAAACAACCTTGGTGTTTATTTTCCGGATAGATGGAAATTCGTTGATGATCTAACTGTCTTAGAGACATGTTCCAAAAATTCAAAAAGCAACCCAATGGACATCTTGGAATCGATATCAGTCGATGATCTTACTGATGACATGAAAGTCAACCCTTTAAAGTCAACTGTTCTTACCATTAATTTCCTTAAAACTCCCCGCTCTCTCTCCTGTCCAATCCCTCCTGAAATGTCTGTTACTACTATGAAATTACTGGGCGTTACCATCTCAAGCGACTTAAAATAGGATTGTCATATTAATGATATCTTAAAACGTGCAAATACCGCATTTTCCCTTCTTAAACTCCTTAAAAAATTTAAATGCCCTAAATCGCACTGTTTGAGGATTTTCCTGTCATTTGTACGCCCAACCCTTGACTACGCCTGTCCTGTTTGGCATCCTGGCATTTCCATTGAATTGTCGGACAGAATAGAGGCAGTCCAAAAAAGGTGCCTAAGAATTATCTTCAATGAGGGTAAAGTACCTTATATTTCCCTTATCAGGAGAGCTAATCTTGTAACCCTTAAGGAAAGGAGAGCAAAAATTACCTTGCATTTTTACCCCGCCTCCCGCGTTCTGTGTCAACAAAAATCCCCCTTCTTGCCCCAATAAGAGTTTGTACTGAAAGATATAGAAGAACTTTTATCCCTTACATAGTTGACATTTTCAACCAGTGAATCTCCGCTGCCTCCCCCCCCCCCTCACTCACTCTTTACCTCATAGTTATTAATTTTAATGCCCATTTTGCAAATTTGGAGGTTTTATATTTATGTTTGTTAGTCACCAACTAAATTATGTTTTTGTTTTAATTTGACTTTATCCCCTTGTTAATTTTACGAGTTTTTTTTTTTTTTTTTTTTGGCATTTTTGCTGACTTGACATTGGCCTTCTAATTTTATGAGTTCATTTTGTTTTTGTTTTTAACATTTTTACGTATTTGATATTGACCCTTTTATAATTTTCTGTTGTTTTTGATTGTTTGTTTTTGTTGTTCTTTTTTCGCTTTATTTGACACTAAAGTGCGAATTCAGCCCTTTTGGGCTTGTGATAGCCGTTTTTCAGTAATAAATCTTATCTTATCTAACATTCAAGTTTACGCTGTGCAAAACTCGCAAACAGACTTTTTTGTCTGTCTGTATGAAGAAACAATTAGTTTACGATCAGTGGAAAACAAGTGGCGGGTGACAGAATACTTTGGAATTGTATAATTTGGGTTATATATTTGCACATTAGCGGTGGGAGTTAGGTTAGGTTACCCTCCCTTCCCCCGCCCCCTTATGTACAAATATATAGCCCACATTTTTTCTAAAGTATTATATTTTCATCATGTTTTGGTATTTTTCATAAGAATTAACCTAGCTTCACTTCTTTAGTGTTTGCGGTATATTACACAAGTACCCTTATTTTATATACTAGTTCAGGCAAAACAACAAAAAATAGGTCAAACCTCAATGTTTAAGCGACAGAAATATTTTTTTACCCTGACATGTTCAATACATTCCTAATAACAAATGCCAGCTTGAGAAAATTAGGCAGTACAGAAAAATTCCTTTTTTCGGGGAAAAGAGGGGGAAGGGGATGGAGGGGCAATCTTGAATTTAAATTCCTGCAAAATTTTCTGGATTCAAAGGACATTCTTTATTAATTCGAATTGGAAATGATATTTGAATTGGAAATTCCGTCCCTTAGTATCCCATATTCACCCTAAGCGAATTCAGAAGAGGATGAAAAATAAAATTCCTAATTTGTTCAGTATTAGATGGCTTAAAAGGTCATGTCCTATTAATTCAAGTCTGTGGAGACCGAAAGTGATATCAGAATAAAAAAAAAAAAAATAATATCATTAAGTACTCTATCTTTACCCCACGTGAGGCCAGAGCGGGATGACAAACCGGAATCTTAATTTCGGCAATATTCATACACAAATGAAAACCAAACTGCTCAGATTGATTTAATTAATAATATATACTGGTTCTCTTAAAATCTTGGGATGGAAACTGGTATGTCTGAAAGTCTGAAGTCTGAAGACCGGGGCTGGAAACTTTCACCAAGCGGTCAAATGTCCACTATGCTTATATTAATAATAAGTTTGAAAAAAATCCAAGAGATCCAAATAATAATATGCATGTAAATTTAATAAGATTTGATTCTTTGCCGTTAATATTAAAGTGCAAATTCCGCTTTGACTTCATTCAAATCCCACACCTATTATAGGAGACAAGATCTCGCAGTGGAACTACGTACTATTCCAACAGCCCCGTGCATCACGTCCTTAAGTTGCACGTGATTTGAAAATGACATCTCAGCAAACAAAAAGTGCATCCTTTGAATTACCATTGTTGAAACCTTAAGCAAGAAAATTACAACCGCTCTCATTGAAAAACCAGAAAAAATCACTTTTTTACATGGGCACCATCCTCTTGTGTTTCTTTGTCAATTTGTCAATATTCAGGCACTGGAACATCATAGAGAGCTGTTCAAAGACTCATAAAATATAAATCTTACATTATATTGTTTTGTGTCTAGACTCGATAAGGTCGTCATAAACTGCCGTATGGTACACTAAAAGTGCAATTTGGTTGATATTTTTGGAATGGAAAAGCTGGGTCGGACAGATGACCATCATAAAGAGCTAATTATGTACTCATTTATAAACTAAATTTTATATTTAATTGCTCTTGACCGCATAAGGCAACAATAAAGTGACACATGGCACCCACCTAGTGCGTTTTGGGTTTTATTTTCAAATTTAAAATGAAAAGTAACAAAAAGTATGTTGTCCATTGAAAAAATTTGGCGGACAAATGTACCCCCCCCCCTACCCCTGTGGAAATTATTCTCTATGGGAAATCCCCTTGGAAATTTTCCTTTCATTTAAAACAGCAACAGTGTTTTTAATTAAATGGATTTGAAACAATGTCTGAATTATTAATTTACTCGTTGAACATTGTTTGATTAAGAAAATCGAGAAAATATAAACAATTCTCGGCAGCATTGTGGTAGAAACCTTATATTAAACAAAACTTAACAGGGATGCCAATCGGATGGGGAAAATTTACACCTAGAGTTTGAAAATTACCTTCCCCCTAGTATTTTATGTTAAACAAAAAATAAATCTAAAAAATAAAACAAGGAATTTCTTATGTGTAAATCAGGGTACGGGAGTTAAACATTTTCAGAAGCGAAGGGGTGGAAGACTTGTTTTATGTCTAAATTCTCTTCACCAAGTGAAGCTTGGTCTCCTAGTGCTGTATATTAAAAGAGTAAGGATTGGTAAGGCTTATTCGTGAGCATGAAATTTTTTAATTTAGAGAAAAACATACATATATTGTTTGAATTCCCTTTATCCTACTTGCAGCAAATATTTCGTACAGCGTGCTAATGCAAAGATAAATGTCACACCAATAGCGCTGCCGTTACGTGAAATGCGACTAATAACAGTTAAAATTCTCGGGACATTTATGGTAATTTTTTTTTGAGCTGGTTAAAAGAAATATTTTTAGAAGAGCCAAATTAGCAAAAAGTTAACATGGTATTGTGAAGAGAGGCCGTTCTACATTTATGAATATGAATAAAACGCAAGGAATAGGACTATATCAGTGCTCTCTAGGCGTTTCAATTACAAGTAAGTGAATTTGGTGGTATATTGGAGTTTTGATTTCAATATTGGACGTAAAAAAAATCAATTAAATTATTTCTGGAACTGATTCCTCCCCCACCTACCTCCACGACTAATCTACAGCCGATTAGAACTATCTAGCTAGGAAATTTATTATTATAAAAAGCACTAAGTCCTATTTTCTTCTTCCGTGATTAATTTTCATGTTTTTCATGAAAAAGATTCTGTTTTAATGATTACTTGTTTTTAGTGATTTCTTGTCTGTCCTATTTGCACAGGTAGAGGGTTTATTCATATCCAGTTTGAAAGTTTTAAAAAAAGAAAACAAATATATTGAACTGGTAGGTATTAGCAAGTGAAAGACCCTTACCTATCAGGGGAAACAATTTGACTTGAGCAAATTTGGCAAAACAGGAAGTATAGTACATTTTCATAATTTTGGCATTTTCGTAAACAGGCAGCGCATTAGCAGCCTAAGTAAAGAGCGATGTTGGCACAATGTTTTATTTATATATTCACTTTGTTTTGTTTTTCTTAGACCAGGACGCTTCGTATAGAAGGAATTATCGCAGAAACTTCGAAAAGAAATCATTCAATTGGAAATTGAGAGGGCTAGTGCTTTTTTTGATAGTCGAAAGTAACTGGAGGGCAACTAACCTCCCTCCCACGGCCACCATTTCCCCATATATATCCAATCAAAATTTTGAGATAGCCATTTTGTTCAGCGTAGTTGAAAGATCTGGAAATTATGTCTTTGAGGATGACAACCCCGCTAAGCCTAAGGGCAAGGGTTTTAAGTTATGTCCTGGGGGGCAAATACATTTTTTATAGAAAGTGTTATCAGAGAAACTTAAAAAGGGCTTGTTCGATTGGAAATTAAGAGGGCTAGTGCACTGTTAATAGTCGAAAGGGATTGGAGGGCAAAAGCCCCCCCCCCCACGACCATCATTTGCCCAAACACTTCCAATCAAAATTTTGATGTAACCATGTTGTTCAACGTAGTTAAAAGATCCAGAAATTATGTCTTTGAGGATGACCACCCCTCCCTCCAAAGCCCTCAGAGCAAGAGTTGTAAGTTATACCCTGGAAGCAAATAAGGTTTCTTATAGAAAGGGTTGTCTTAGAAACTTAAAAAAAAAGGTTCATTCGATTAGAAATTGAAAGGACTAGGGCCTTTTTTAATAGTCGAAAGTGATAAAAGGGCAAATACCCCCCCAGCCATCATTTGCCTAAACACTTGTGATTCAAACTTTAAGATAGCCATTTTCTTCAACGTAGTTGAAAGGTCCGGAAATTGTCTTTGAGGATGACAACCCCACAGCCCTCAGGGCAAGGGTTATAAGCTATGCCCTGGGGGTATTTAAGTTTTTTTTTTATAGAAAGCTTGGTCACATAAAACTCGGAGGAAGTCATTGAATTGGCAATAAGAAGCTCAAGTGCCCGTTTAACGAGTCAAACTGATCGAAAGGCAGCTACCCACCCTCCCCAACAGACACGTAATATTGTCCAGAAATGAATCCAATAGAAATTTTTAAGATAAGTATTTTATTTAAAACAGTCCAAATGTCGTATAACAAGGCTTTTGATGTTAAAACAAACCCCCAGGGCCAGGGGACAAGGATTGTAAGTGATGCCCGGGGGTATTTAAGGCTTTTATCTAAGGGATGGTTGAATAAACTTTAGAGGAGGCCCATTTTGTTTAAAATTCGAAGTTCTGGTTCCTTTTTAAGAGTCAAAGGTGGTGGAGGGTAGCTAGCAACCCCCCTCCCAACTACCTCTCTTTTCACCAAACGAATTTGATTGATATTGTGAGATATCAATTTTGCTCAAAATAGTCCAAAGAACATATAACAATGCCTCTAGAACTGACAGAACTCCCCCCCCCCCCGTGCCCTAGGAATAGGGATTTTAGTCATGCCTTAGGGGCATATAAGGTTCTTATGGAATGGTGGTCGTACAAACTTCAGATGGGGCTCATTTGATTTAAAATTGGAAGCCATCTTGCCATTTTTAAGAGTTAAAAGTGATTTGAGAGAAACCAGCCCCCCTTCACGCTTATCATTTCCCCAAAGATATACAGTCAAAATTTATAGATAGCAATTCTGTTCATTGTAGTTGAAGCGTCCGGAAACCATATTTTTGAGGAAGACACCCCTTCCCTCACAGCTCTCTGGGCAAGGGTTATAAGTTATGCCTTGGGGGTATGTACGGTTTTTATGGAATGGTTGGTCATATATACATAGGAGGGGACCCATTGGACTGGTAATCAGAATTTTTAGTGCCCTTTTTAAGAGTAAAAGTGATAAGAAGGCAGCTACCCTCCCATACGTCGTGTTTTCTCAAAATACATCCAATATAAATTTCGAGGCAGTCATTTTGTTCAGAATAGTCAAAAGATCATATAACAAGGCTTTTGGGGTTGATACAAGCTGCCAGAGCCTGTTGGTGAGGGTTGTAAGTTGTGCCGCGGGGACATTTAAGGTTCTTACGGAAGGCATGACTGTTTAACTTTAGAAAAGGCTCATTTGCTTGAAAATTGGAAGTTTTAGTTCCTTTTTAAGAGTCAAAAGTGATGGAGGGCCTTTAAACCCCACCCCTACCTGACAAACCCTTTTTTCACCAAACGTGTCTGATTGAAATGATGAGATAGCGATGTTGTTCAAAATGGTCCAAAGAACATAGAATGATGCCTTTAGGGTTGACACAACCCGCCAGTGTCCTGGGAATAGATTTGCAAGATATGCAATGAGGGTATATAACGTTCTTAAGGAATGGGCGGTCAGATAAACCTCAGACGGGGCTCATATGATTATAAATTGGAATTTATAGTGCCTTTTTTAAAGTCAAAGTGATTTGAGAGCAACCAGCCCCCCTCCCCCTCCACAACCATAATTTCCCTTAAAAACCTCCAATCAAAATTTGGAGATAGTACTTCCGTTCATTGGGGTTGAAGAGTCCGGAATTTAAGTAGTATCGATATACACAGTCCGAACCCTACAAGAATATGCTCAAAAGTGTAATAGATATGAACCCTAAAAGAAAATCTACGCCTTTTCAAAGAGAGTGAGTAGCGAGCGGGGATTCCCCTCACAAAAAGTGATATATTTTTTTTGGACAATTGCCTTAACTCGAGAGTACTTTGATTAAGAATGTAACATGTCTAGAATTGATTGATTGACATTTGCAAAAAGGGATAAGGGATTCACGAATTGGACTATACAAACGATATTAATTGATTAATAGAGAAAAAAACAGAGCTAGATAGTATTTGCGAATTGGATTGTATGAAAGTGGAGAAAAAGGGTTAAAGTGATTAGCAGTTAAGGTAACCCTGAAGAGCATGTTAATTCATACCTTATTTATTATAAATTTGAGACAACATAAATCTATGAAAATGGTTAATGATGATAGAATGACATTGCGAGTTGACCTAGCTCTACCTCTCCGATGTGCTCTGTATAATACACAAGTGGTGTTTGAACAGTGTTGTCAGTTTAAAATGGAGTCTAACGTTATAGTATGCTAAAAGTTGATACTAAGAGAGATGTAGATGGCAAGACAAGAATTTTAATACTGCAATTCAGAACAAACCTTAGAAATCATTGCAAATCAAGTAGTAAGGTGTATGTGAGTACGAACCATCAAGGATCATAAGCACTAACGATCCTAACCAGCAGAGATATCAACCCCCCAAAGGTCCCCTATCCCCAAACTCGAAGGGTGCCCCCCTCCCCTCCAATTTTTGGATTTGTCAAAGAATTTGTCCTTGTTAGTTTGAATGTCTAAAGTGTCTGTCTTTATCTGTTTGTGTGTCTAATTCTAGTTTTTTTGCATGTCTGGATTGGTGTTTGCTAGTCAAAGTATCTGTCTTTGTTGGTTTGAATGTCTAAATTGTCTCTCTTTCTCTGTTTTTGTGTCTGATTCTATTTGTTTGCATGTCTGGGTTGGTGTTTGCAAGTCCAAGAATTTGTCTTTGCTGGTTTGAATGTCTAAAGTGTCTGTCTTTCTCTGTTTGTGTGTCTGATTCTACTTGTTTGCATGTCTGGGTTGGTGTTTGCAAGTCCAAGAATTTGTCTTTGTTAGTTTGAATGTCTAAAGTGTCTTTCTTTCTCTGTTTGTGTGTCTGATTCTATTTGTATGCTAGTCTGGATTGGTGTTAGCATGTCTAAGTATTTGTCTTTGTTGGTATGAATGTCTAATGTATCTGTCTTTCTCTGTTTGTGCGTCTGCTTCTATTTGTTTGCATGTCTGGGTTGGTGTTTGCAAGTCCAAGAATTTGTCATTGCTGGTTTGAATGTCTAAAGTGTCTGTCTTTCTCTGTTTGTGTGTCTGATTCTATTTGATTGTATGTCTGGGTTGGTGTTTGCAAGTCCAAGTATTTGTCTTTGTTGGTTTGAATGTTTAAAGTGTCTGTCTTTCTCTTTTTGTGTGTCTGATTCTATTTGTTTGTATGTCTGGGTTGATGTTTGCAAGTCCAAGAATTTGTCTTTGCTGGTTTGAATCTCTAAAGTGTCTGTCTTTCTCTGTTTACATGTCTGATTCTATTTGGTATGTCTGGGTTGGTGTTAACATGTCCAAGTATTTGTCTTTGTTGGTATGAATGTCTAATGTATCTGTCTTTCTCTGTTTGTGTGTCTGATTCTATTTGTTTGCATGTCTGGGTTGGTGTTTGCAAGTCCAAGAATTTGTCATTGTTGGTTTGAATGTCTAAACTGTCTGTCTTTCTCTGTTTGTGTGTCTGATTATATTTGTTTGCATGTCTGGGTTGGTGTTTGCAAGTCCAAGAATTTGTCTTTGTTGGTTTGAATGTCTAAAGTTTCTGTCTTTCTCTGTTTGTGTGTCTGATTCTATTTGAATGCATGTATGGGTTTGTGTTTGCAAGTCCAAGTATTTGTCTTTGTTGGTTTGAATGTCTAAACTGTCTGTCTTTCTCTGTTTATGTGTCTGATTATATTTGTTTGCATGTCTGGGTTGGTGTTTGCAAGACCAAGAAATTTGTCTTTGTTGGTTTGAATATCTAAAGTGTCTGTCTTTCTCCGTTTATGTGGCTGATTCTATTTGTTTACATGTCTGGGTTGGTGTTCGCAAGTCCTAGTATTTGTCTTTGCTGGTTTGAATGTTTAAAGTGTCCGGTTCTATTTGTTTGCATGTCTGGGCTGATGTTTGCATGTCCAAGAATTTGTCTTTGTTGGTTTGAATGTCTAAAGTGTCCGTCTTTCTCTGTTTAAATGTCTGATTCTTTTTGTTTGCATGTCTGGGTTGATGTTTGCAAGTCCAAGTATTTGTCTTTGTTGGTTTGAATGTGTAAAGTGTCTGTCTTTCTCTGTTTGTGTGTCTGATTCTACTAGTTTGCATGTCTGGGTTGGTGTTTGCAAGTCCAAGTATTTGCCTATGTTGGTTTGAATGTCTAAACTGTCTGTCTTTCTCTGTTTGTGTGTCTGATTCTATTTGTTTGCATGTCTGGGTTGGCGTTTGCAAGTCCGAGAATTTGTCTTTGTGGGTTTGAATGTCTAAAGTGTCTGCCTTTCTCTGTTTGTGTGTCTGATTCTATTTGTTTGCATGTCTGGGCTGATGTTTGCATGTCCAAGTATTTGTCTTTGTTGGTTTGAATGTCTAAAGTGTCTGTCTTTCTCTGTTTACACGTCTGATTCTTTTTGTTTGCATGTCTAGGTTGATGTTTGCAAGTCCAAGTATTTGTCTATGTTAGTTTGAATGTCTAAACTGTCTGTCTTTCTCTGTTTGTGTGTCTGATTCTCTTTGTTTGCATGTCTAGGTTGGTGTTTGCAAGTCCGAAAATTTGTCTTTGTTGGTTTGAATGTCTAAAGTGTCTGTCTTTCCCTGTTTATGTGTCTGATTCTTTTTGTATGCATGTCTGAGTTGGTGTTTGCATGTCCAAGTATTTGTCTTTGTTGGTATGAATGTCTAAAGTGTCTTTCTCTGTTTGTATGTCTGATTCTATTTGTTTGCATGTCTGGGTTGGTGTTTGCAAGTCCAAGAATTTGCCATTGTTGGTTTGAATGTCTAAAGTGTCTGTCTTTCTCTTTTTGTGTGTCTGATTCTATTTGTTTGCATGTCTGGGTTGGTGTTTGCAAGTCCAAGTATCTGTCTTTGTTGGTTTGAATGTCTAAAGTGTCTGTCTTTCTCTGTTTGTGTGTCTGATTCTATTTGTTTGCATGTCTGGGTTGGTGTTTGCAAGTCCAAGAATTTGTCTTTGTTGGTTTGAATGTCTAAAGTGTCTGTCTTTCTCCGTTTATGTGGCTGATTCTATTTGTTTACATGTCTGGGTTGGTGTTTACAAGTCCTAGTATTTGTCTTTGTTGGTTTGAATGTTTAAAGTGTTTGTCTTTCTCTGTTTGAGTGTCTGATTCTATTTGTTTGCATGTCTGGGCTGATGTTTGCAAGTCCAAGAATTTGTCTTTGTCGGTTTGAATGTTTAAAATGTCTGTCTTTCTCTGTTTACATGTCTGATTCTTTTTGTTTGCATGTCTGGGTTGGTGTTTGCAAGTCCAAGTATTTGTCTATGTTGGTTTGAATGTCTAAACTGTCTGTCTTTCTCTGTTTGTGTGTCTGATTCTATTTGTTTGCATGTCTGGGTTGGTGTTTGCAAGTCCGAGAATTTGTCTTTGTTGGTTTGAATGTCTAAAGTGTCTGTCTTTCCCTGTTTATGTGTCTGATTCTTTTTGTATGCATGTCTGGGTTGGTGTTTGCATGTCCAAGTACTTGTCTTTGTTGGTATGAATGTTTAATGTGTCTTTCTCTATTTGTGTGTCTGATTCTATTTGTCTGCATGTCTGGGTTGGTGTTTGCAAGTCCAAGAATTTGTGATTGTTGGTTTGAAGTTCTAAAGTGTCTGTCTTTCTCTGTTTGTTTGTCTGATTCTATTTGTTTGCATGTCTGGGTTGGTGTTTGCAAGTCCAAGTATCTGTCTTTGTTGGTTTGAATGCCTAAAGTGTCAGTCTTTCTCTGTTCGTGTGTCTGATTCTATTTGTTTGCATGTCTGGGTTGGTGTTTGCAAGTCCGAGAATTTGTCTTTGTTGGTTTGAATGTCTAAAGTGTCTGTCTTTCTCTGTTTGTGCGTCTGATTCAACATGTTTGCATGTCTGGGTTTGGTGTTTGCAAGTCCAAGTATTTGTCTTTGTTGGTTTGAATGTCTAAAGTGTCTGTCTTTCTCTGTTTGTGTGTCTGATTCTATTTGTTTGCATGTCTGGGTTGGTGTTTGCAAGTCCGAGAATTTGTCTTTGTTTGTTTGAATGTCTAAAGTGTCTGTCTTTCCCTGTTTATGTGTCTGATTCTTTTTGTATGCATGTCTGGGTTGGTGTTTGCATGTCCAAGTACTTGTCTTTGTTGGTATGAATGTTTAATGTGTCTTTCTCTATTTGTGTGTCTGATTCTATTTGTCTGCATGTCTGGGTTGGTGTTTGCAAGTCCAAGAATTTGTCATTGTTGGTTTGAAGTTCTAAAGTGTCTGTCTTTCTCTGTTTGTTTGTCTGATTCTTTTTGTTTGCATGTCTGGGTTGGTGTTTGCAAGTCCAAGTATCTGTCTTTGTTGGTTTGAATGCCTAAAGTGTCTGTCTTTCTCTGTTTGTGTGTCTGATTCTATTTGTTTGCATGTCTGGGTTGGTGTTTGCAAGTCCAAGAATTTTTCTTTGTTGCTTTGAATGTCTAAAGTGTCTGTCTTTATCCGTTTATGTGGCTGATTCTATTTATTTACATGTCTGGGTTGGTGTTTGCAAGTCCTAGTATTTGTCTTTGCTGGTTTGAATGTTTAAAATGTCTGTCTTTCTCTGTTTGAATGTCTGATTCTATCTGTTTGCATGTCTGGGCTGATGTTTGCAAGTCCAAGAATTTGTTTTTGTTGGTTTGAATGTCTAAAGTGTCTGTCTTTCTCTTTTTACATGTCTGATTCTTTTAGTTTGCATGTCTGGTTTGGTGTTTGCAAGTCCAAGTATTTGTCTTTGTTGGTTTGAATGTCTAAAGTGTCTGTCTTTCTCTGTTTATGTGTCTGATTCTATTTGTTTGCATGTCTGGGTTGGTGTTTGCAAGTCCAAGAATTTGTCTTTGTTGGTTTGAATGTGTTAAGTGTCTGACTTTCTCTGTTTGTGTGTCTGATTCTACTTGTTTGCAGGTCTGGGTTGGTGTTTGCAAGTCCGAGAATGTGTCTTTGTGGGTTTGAATGTCTAAAGTGTCTGTCTTTCTCTGTTTGTGTGTCTGATTCTATTTGTTTGCATGTCTGGGCTGATGTTTGCAAGTCCAAGCATTTGTCTTTGTTGGTTTGAATGTCTAAAGTGTCTGTCTTTCTCTGTTTACATGTCTAATGCTTTCTGTTTGCATGTCTGGGTTAATGTTTGCAAGTCCAAGTATTTGTCTTTGTTGGTTTGAATGTCTAAAGTGTCTGTCTTTGTCTGTTTATGTTTCTGATTCTATTTGTTTGCATGTCTGGGCTGATATTTGCAAATCCAATAATTTATCTTTCTTGGTTTGAATGTCTAATCTGTCTGTCTTTCTCTGTTTATTTGGCTGATTCTATTGGTTTACGTGTCTGGGTTGGTGTTTGCAAGTCCAAGTATTTGTCTTTGTTGGTTTGAATGTTTAAAGTGTCTGTCTTTCTCTGTTTGTGTGCCTGATTCTATTTGTTTGCATGTCTGGGTTGGTGTTTGCAAGTCCAAAAACTTGTCTTTGTTGGTTTGAATGTCTAAAGTGTCTGTCTTTCTCTGTTTGTGTGTCTGGTTCTATTGTATGCATGACTGGGTTGGTGTTTGCATGTCCAAGTATTTGTCTTTGTTTGCAATACCAACCTTTTTCACTTAGCATGGCGCATCACGGTAAGTGAACCTAAATGAACCTAACGTGAATACAGTTACTTGAAAAAAAGGTTGGTATCGCAAACAAAGACAAATACTTGGACATGCAAATACCAACCCAGACATGCATACAAATAGAACTAAACACACAAACAGAGAAGACAGACACTTTAAACATTCAAACCAACAAAGA
Organism: Artemia sinica; assembly: GCA_027921565.1. Lineage (NCBI taxonomy): Eukaryota > Metazoa > Arthropoda > Branchiopoda > Anostraca > Artemiidae > Artemia > Artemia sinica. Next base: position 7,360,896 of record CM051266.1, read on the forward strand.
CAAGTTCTTGGACTTGCAAACACCAACCCAGACATGCAAATAAATAGAATCAGGCACACAAACAGAGAAGACAGACACTTTAAACATTCAAACCATCAAAGACAAATACTTGGACTTGCAAACATCAACCCAGACACGTAAACCAATAGAATCAGCCACATAAACGGAGAAAGACAGACACATTAGACAATCAAACCAAGAAAGATAAATTCTTGGACTTGCAAACACCAACCCAGACATACAATCAAATAGAATCAGACACATTAACAGAGAAAGACAGACACTTTAGACATTCAAACCAGCAAAGAAAAATTCTTGGACTTGCAAACACCAACCCAGACATGCGAACAATTAGAATCAGACATACAAACAGAGAAAGACACACACTTTAGACATTCAAACCAAAAAAGACAAATACTTGGACTTACAAACTTCAGCCCAGACATGCAAACAAAAAGAATCAGACATGTAAACAGAGAAAGACAGACACTTTAGACATTCAAAGCAACAAAGACAAATACTTGGACTTGCAAACATCAACCCAGACACGTAAACCAATAGAATCAGCCACATAAACGGAGGAAGACAGACTCATTAGACAATCAAACCAAGAAAGATAAATTCTTGGACTTGCAAACACCAACCCGGACATACAATCAAATAGAATCAGACAAACAAACAGAGAAGGACAGACACTTTAGACATTCAAACCAGCAATGACAAATTCTTGGACTTGCAAACACCAACCCAGACATGCAAACAAATAGAATCAGACACACAAACAGAGAAAGACACACACTTTAGACATTCAAACCAACAAAGACAAATACTTGGACTTGCAAACATCTGCCCACACATTCAAACAAAAAGAATCAGACATGTAAACAAAGAAAGAGAGACACTTTAGACATTCAAACCAACAAAGACAAATACTTGGACTTGCAAACATCAGCGCAGACATGCAAACAAATAGAATCAGACACACAAACAGAGAAAGACAGACACTTTAGACATTCAAACCCACAAAGACAAATTCTCGGACTTGCAAACACCAACCCAGACATGCAAACAAATAGAATCAGACACACAAACAGAGAAAGACAGACGCTTTAGACATTCAAACCAACAAAGACAAATACTTGGACTTGCAAACACCAACCCAGACATGCAAACAAATAGAATCAGACACACAAACAGAGAAAGACAGACGCTTTAGACATTCAAACCAACAAAGACAAATACTTGGACTTGCAAACACCAACCTAGACATGCAAACAAAAAGAATCAGACATGTAAACAGAGAAAGACAGACACTTTAGACATTCAAACCAACAAAGACAAATTCTTGGACTTGCAAACACCAACCCAGACATGCAAACAAATAGAATCAGACATGTAAACAGAGAAAGACAGACACTTTCGACATTCAAACCAACAAAGACAAATTTTTGGACTTGCAAACATCAGCCCAGATATGCAAACAAATAGAATCAGACAGTCAAACAGAGAAAGAAGGACACTTTAAACATTCAAACCAACAAAGACAAATACTAAGATTTGCAAACACAAACCCCGACATACAATCAAATAGAATCAGACACACAAACAGAGAAAGACAGACACTTAGGCATTCAAACCAACAATGACAAATTCTTGGACTTGCAAAGACCATCCCAGACATGCAAACAAATAGAATCAGACACACAAACAGAGAAAGACACTTTAGACATTCATACCCACAAAGACAAATACTTGGACATGCAAACACCAACCCAGACATGCATACAAAAAGAATCAGAAAAATAAACAGGGAAAGACAGACACTTTAGACATTCAATCCAACAAAGACAAATTCTTGGACTTGCAAACACCAACCCAGACATGCAAACAAATAGAATCAGACACACAAACACAGAAAGACCGACACTTTAGACATTCAAACCAACAAAGACAAATTCTTGGTCTTGCAAACACCAACCCTAACATGCAAAAAAATAGAATCAGACACGCAAACAGAGAAAGACAGATACTTTAGACATTCAAACCAACAAAGACAAATTTTTGGACTTGCAAACACCATCCCAGACATGCATACAAATAGAACCAGACACACAAACAGAGAAAGAAAGACAGTTTAGACATTCAAACCAACAAAGACAAATACTTGGACTTGCAAACACCAACCCAGACATGCATTGAAATAGCATCAGACACGAAAACAGAGAAAGACAGACACTTTAGACATTCAAACCAACAAAGACAAATTCTTGGACTTGCAAACTCTAACCCAGACATGCAAACAAATAAAATCAGACACACAAACAGAGAAAGATAGACACTTTGGACATTCCAACCAACAAAGACAAATACTTGGACTTAAAAACACCAGCCCAGACATACAAAAAAATAGAATCAGACACACAAACAGAGAAAGATAGACACTTTAGACATTCAAACCAACAAAGACATATACTTGGACTTGCAAACACCAACCCAGACATGGAAACAAATAGAATCAGACATGTAAACAGAGAAAGACCGACACTTTAGACATCCAAACCAACAAAGACAAATTCTTGGACTTGCAAACATCAACCCAGACATGCAAACAAATAGAATCAGACACACAAACAGAAACAGACAGACACTTTAAACATTCAAACCGACAAAGATAAATACTTGGACTTGCAAACACCAACCCAGACATACAATCAAATAGAATCAGACACACAAACAGAGAAAGACAGACACTTTAGACATTCAAACCAACAAAGACAAATACTTGGACTTGCAAACATCAACCCAGACATGCAAACAAGTAGAATCAGACAGACAAACAGAGAAAGACAGACACTTTTAACATTCAAACCATCAAAGACAAATACTTGGACTTACAAACACCAACCCAGACACGTAAACCAATAGAATCAGCCACATAAACGGAGAAAGACAGACACATTAGACAATCAAACCAACAAAGATAAATTCTTGGACTTGCAAACACCAACCCGGACATACAATCAAATAGAATCAGACACACAAACAGAGAAAGACAGACACTTTAGACATTCAAACCAGCAATGACAAATTCTTGGACTTGCAAACACCAACCAAGACATGCAAACAAATAGAATCAGACACACAAACAGAGAAAGACACACACTTTAGACATTCAAACCAACAAAGACAAATACTTGGACTTGCAAACATCAGCCCAGACATGCAAACAAAAAGAATCAGACATGTAAACAAAAAAAGAGAGACACTTTAGACATTCAAACCAACAAACACAAATACTTGGACTTGCGAACATCTGCCCAGACATGCAAACAAATAGAATCAGACACACAAACAGAGAAAGACAGACAGTTTAGACATTAAAACCAACATAGACAAATAATTGGACTTGCAAACACCAACCCAGACATGCAAACAAGTAGAATCAGACACACAAACAGAGAAAGACACACACTTTACACATTCAAACCAACAAAGACAAATTCTCGGACTTGCAAACAACAACCCAGACATGAAAACAAATAGAATCAGACACACAAACAGAGAAAAACAGACACTTTAGACATTCAAATCAACAAATACATATACTTAGACTTGCAAACACCAATCTAGACATGCAAACAAAAAGTCTCAGACATATAAACAAAGAAAGACAGACACTTTAGACATTCAAACCAACAAAGACATATACTTGGACTTGAAAAACACCAACCCAGACATGCAAACAAATAGAATCAGACATGTAAACAGAGAAAGACAGACACTTTAGACATCCAAGCCAACAAAGACAAATTCTTTGACTTGCAAACATCAACCCAGACATGCAAACAAATAGAATCAGACACACAAACAGAGAAAGACAGACACTTTAAACATTCAAACCAACAAAGATAAACACTTGGACTTGCAAACACCGACCCAGACATACAATCAAATGGAATCAGACATACAAACAGAGAAAGACAGACACTTTAGACATTCAAACCAGCAATGACAAATTCTTGGACTTGCAAACACCAACCCAGACATGCAAACAAATAGAATCAGACACACAAACAGAGAAAGACAGATACATTAGACATTCATACCAACAAAGACAAATACTTGGACATGCAAACACCAATCCAGACATGCATACAAATAGAATCTGACACATAATCAGAGAAAGAAAGACACTTTTGACATTCAAACCAACAAAGACAAATTCTTGGACTTGCAAACACCAACCCAGACATGCAAACAAATAGAATCAGACACACAAACAGAGAAAGACACACACTTTAGACATTCAAACCAACAAAGACAAATTCTTGGACTTGCAAACACCAACCCAGACATGCAAACAAATAGAATCAGACACACAAACAGAGAAAGTCAGACCAAACCTACAAAGACAAATTCTTTGACAAATCCAAAATATTGGAAGGGAGGGGGGCACCCTTCGAGTTTGGGGATAGGGGACCTTTAGGGGGTTGATGTCTCTGCTGGTCTCTGCTAGTGATGAATCGCTGGTGCTTATGATCCTTGATGGTTCGTACTCACATACACCTTACTACTTGATTTGCAATGATTTCTAAGGTTTGTTCTGAATTTCATTATTAAACATCTCTTCTTGCCATCTACTTCTCTCTTAGTATCAACTTTTCGTTATACTATAACGTTAGACTCCATTTTAAACTGACAACACTGTTCAAAACACCACTTGTGTACTATACAGAACACATCGGAGAGGTAGAGCCAGGTCAACTCGCAATGTCATTCTATCATCATTAACCATTTTCATAGATTTATGCTGTCTCAAATTTATAATAAATAAGGTATGAATTAACATGCTCTTCAGGGTTACCTTAACTGCTAATCACTTTAACCCTTTTTCTCCACCTTCATAAAATACAATTCGCAAATACTATCTAGCTCTATTTTTTCTCTATTATTCCATTAATTTTGTTTGTATAGTCCAAGTCGTGAATCCCTTATCCCTTTTTGCAAATGTCAATCAAACAATTCTAGACATGTTACATTCTTAATCAAACTACTCTCGAGTTAAGGCAATTGTCCAAAAAAATATATCACTTTTTGCAAGGGTAATCCCCGCTCGCTACTCACTCTCTTTGAAAAAGCGTAGATTTTCTTGTAGGGTTCATATCTATTACACTTTTGAGCATATTCTTGTAGGGTTCGGACTGTGCATATCGATACTAGTAATTTATGCCCTAATAACATATAAGGCTCTTATAGAAAACGTGGTCGTATACGCTTTGAATAGGACTCATTGAGTTGGAAATTCAGATTTCAGAATTATTTATAGTTACTGATTTCAGAGTTACCATTAATCAAGATGGCCGGCTTTTAAAAACAATTTTAATTTAAGTAATTTAACTGTCAACTAAAATTTTAATTCTCAGTTTATTATCTTTGTTGACTAAATAATTCCATATTTCATACTGTATTTAAAAATTATTAATAATCATTTTAACCTTTGAGAACATTTTAAAGAATAATCATTATCCATAAAATGTTTTTTTTATTTTAATATGATTTTTAGCAAAAAACTAAACATAATCGGTAAAAAATTCCCATATAATAAAAATAGACGCCAAATCCAGGAGTTCAATCATAGATTATCGCGATGCTAAGATGCTAATTAAGTATTATGAAACAAGTGTTTACTCAGGATATATTGTGTGAAAATGGAACAAGATCAAATAAATAGAAGAACGGCAGAATTAATTACCTAATAAATTTCACTTTTTTCTTCTTCAGTTTTTCTTCTTTAAATAATGAATCAAAACCCAAATTAGATGGACTATCTCAATAAAATAAATACCAACAAGCATGGAAATGTCCATTATTTTTATTGAAGTTGGCACACAATATTTTTATAAGAGGAGTGCTGATAACAGGCGGTTCTAGGGGAGGGAAAAAGGGGACACTTCATCTCGGCACAGAAATTTTAAAATAGGATAAAATTATCCCTAGCAGAGTAAGCTTTTGCTAAAACATTCTCTTTTAATTCTTATCAATTGGTCCTTGTGTTTGATTTGGTTGCTGCAACCTTGTGTAGAATGAACCACAGCCTATTGCAACCAAATGTTTAAATCCGCGTCTTGAAAAAGGGTTTAATGAGAAAAAAGCTACTCGGAAATGGTGATTATTATTTCGCGCTTCTTTCCTCTGAGCTCTCGGGGGGGAGAGGGGCTGAAGATCTTTTCTGCACAGGCTAAAATACGAAGGTCTATATTTTTGTGCTTTTGGGAGGGGGAGGTTAACCGGTTTCTCTAGATACTGGCCTACAAAAGTGTACTGATTTTGAGACATATTACGAGTCAATCTGTTTGAGTTAGTTATGTGGAAATATTTTGCGTAATTGGTGAAGCAGTATTTTAATTCGTTTTAAATTTCATCCCGACTTAGCGACACGGTGCGAAAACAAGTTAAGTCTTGATTTAGTGTGAAAATTCCGATTCGTTCCTAAAAGTGGACTAAGTTCTTTTACATTTTATTCAGTTTTATGGAAGCTGTTCAATATATTAGTAGAGTAGTACATTCCATTTCTAATACTTTATGTTCCTTCCTGTGCTATTCTGGGCCTTCACGTTCCTTCCTGTGCTATTCTGGGCCTTTACGTTCCTTGGCACCTTTCCAAGGCAGATTACCAGACTGGTTATTTGGCAAGGTATAATGTGGTCAAACATGTTTTGAGAGTATGGTCGAAATTATATAACTCAATCACACTGGTTTTTGTGTCAATATCTGTTTTTTAGGAGCCATTCAGAGAGCGGAGGTTACTCAATATACGATAACTTGATTGGTGATTGGGATTTGAATAAAAGGACTGATTTTCATTACAATTCATATTAGTAAGAAAATTGAATTCAGAGAGAATAGTTTATTTGAGAGGATATTAGTAGAGAAAAATGAGTGTTGCATTTACATTATTGGCGATTAATGATGGAGCCGGCAGCAGCAGCAACGATATAAGAGTACCCAATGTGGCTGTGGAAATAACCGGAGGCTGTAGACTATGCCTTGAATGGGACGATACGTTTGCTAGATACGTGATATCATTAAGCAAATTTAAGCAGGAGGAGCAACTATGTTTTGCTGGAAAAGTGAATATTGTGCATATAAATAAAATTCGGGCAGCATTAGATGTCCTATCGAAATATATTGATGAGAACAAAATACATCAGTGAATATTATTGTTGTAATTATGCTCAATAAAATTGTTTCTAAATCAATGGTATTTTTCTTTCTATAGTAGACTAGCGTATATTTTTTAGAGTAGAAAAAATTCTGGTTAGTCTGAAGTTGGTTGTGAGAGTGTTAGGACTCTAAAAAAATGGATAGATTTGAGAAAGAGCGAATCATGGGGAATCTAGTGCTTATGGAAAAACGTTTGATTCTAGATGACGATTTTCTAGAGCTGTCTATTCAAAGGAAGATATTTTCTCAGGGAATGCTTGTCGATACAATGAAAACTGATTCTCCATCATTAGACTATTGTATGAAACTTCTACATCGTGGCCAAAATGCATTTACACAATTTATTGATATATTGATCACGACACGGCAAAATGATATTCTGGATATGCTTTTAAACATTAGTTTAGAAATTTAGGACTTTTTTCATAAGAAATATGGTGCTCAAGGATGATTTACTCCTCTCTCACTATCTCCGACAATTTTTGTTGTTGTTGCTAGCTCAGTTTCATTGTGGCGGTGAGAGTGTAAATACATGAAAAAATATTCCATACATGTCCGCTATGTATGTACACACTGGGCAGCTGGTCATCATGTGAGAATTGCACAATGATTGATGAGTATGATGAAAAGTGTAGATTATGCAACCCGTGTAAACTGCATAGAGGATATGCTGTACAAATTAAAGGTTGTAATTCCTGTCTTGAAGAGGTGTATGACTCTCATCTTAGTGGCCACCTATGCTCCAATTGCCATTATGATAAATGTAATCAGTGGGAGAATACCTATCCCGGTATGATTGGAAAGAATCCTAAGCGTGATTTTAGTTTATTGCTACGAGATTGGTATCGTCGTGGTTTTAGATTGTTCTGGGAGGAAGAGCCGGGTCAGCGATTCAACTGCTGGAACAACAAAAGAATATGGTTTCTACATCATCGTTTTGAAGGCAATGGGTGTTATGATTATAAGCCCACTGATTTTTATTTGGCTGTGACGGAATGTGATTCGCCACTTGAGGACAATTTTTGTGAAATTGTTTCAAATAAGCAAATTGAAACATGTGGATTCTATAGAGTGAATGAGAATAGTATCATTGACTATACAAAGAGATATGACAAGAGTGAAGTTACACTCTACTGTAGAAAATGTGACCCTGACATTGCAGTACATCAGGACCAGTATACTGTGAATTCAGATAATCTACTTGCATTAGTTGTTGTCGACAAATACCTAGTAGAAGATGAAATCTAAAGAGTAGAAAAGTCGTTTTATCATGTATATAAATTTTTATTAATAAACAATTTCACATACATTTTTAGAACATTTTATTCGTAGGGCACTAAAATCAATATTAAATACGATTGTAAGTATATTTTCAACTAGAAAGTCATTCAATCGAGGTATGTCAACGTAGATGCCGAGAAACTGCTTGTAGGTGTAGCCACGACATCTGAACATGAAAAAGAGTAGTGCATGAAAGCCATATGTCTTAGTCGTTAAATCCTGTACTCTTCGTTGATTTTGAATAATGGTTTTCCCACTGCTTTCAATAAAGTTGCTGATGTAAGGAGTGTAGAATTTATACGATAGGCCAAGAGGATAAAAAAATTCAATATTCTTCGATGTTTGAAAGATGCATAGCCAATGGCCAGTCTTCAAATTCGATGGACTGCTATTAACAATGATTAAGGTATTGTTAACACTTGGAATTTTTTCAATGAAGTCCTAAGGTATGCAATAGGACTTGTACTGGGACATGTATGGATCCATACTAAAAACGTTGATTATTTGATTTGTGTTCATGGTGCTAGGTCTAGTAGAACACTGCCGTCGGGTGTGATTTCCCAATAGGTTTCAAATTGACTCAGTGATATTAGCGTGATACTCTCAGTCAGAGCGTCGGCAAATGTACACTCTAAACGTACATTCCCTGTTCGTACTATTCTCATATCCTGAGTGCCCGACAAGTCCAAAACAATTACCCCATGATTTTTTGAAAACATTGAATCGGTTATTCCATTTTCAAATAGTTAAGAGTCATGATCTAGGGATTGCATGGTCAACTCGTACAGAGTTCTATTGGATTTTATGTCAAATGATAGAGTGTACAGTGGAATACTATTCACTTTTCACACAAGGCTAGATAGACCAAAAACATTAAAATCATGGGGGGATTCAGTCCAGGATCCAACGGCACTGCCACTCTTCACAAAGGCCAAAGCCAATTTTGATGGGATTTCTCCATTGATAAATGATGAATCGCTATAGCTACGAGAGCCAATGGCAATGTGACGTTGATTGGTGATCGTATGGGGGACAAGAAATTTAATGTTATTACCATTGGCTCTTAGCTTTTCCACTGCCAATGCAACAGAGCTCATAACCTGTTGTTTTCGGACGTGGAGAATTGCCGATGTGATGGTGACATTTTCATCGGGTGCTACAGGAAGTGTTTTTCTCAAAATGAAATTCGATGGGGCCATCTGTAACTTTATGTCAATCTTGACATTGGGGGGTAGCCATTGGGATATATTGAATATCTCATGATTTAATTTTCCAACCAGATGATACTCCTGGGTCACTGCAGTAGTCAACTCACCGTCAGTATCAACACCTGATCGATATTCATAGCCCAATGATTATCCTCTCAACTCCTTGTACGCCTTTGGTGTCATCATCATAAATTGTATGTAGCTTGCATAGTTGGATAAATTATTGCTAGTGCTCACCAATTTTCCATTAATAAATACATTATTTTGTTTGAACAGATTGTGTAGAATACAGTTTTCATAGGAGAGACCATCGCCAGCATTTGGAGTTGTATTATCTGACTTTTTCTTCACCACAACATTTAATTCAATAAATGTTGATCACAAATCAATGAAATAGTCTTCATTGGAAAATATTTGAAAGTGTATATTTTCCGAGAGGAGTTGTTGGGGGTGAAATTGTTCATAGTAGCCATACTTGACACTGACATCAACATTTTCAGCATTGAATAGATTCAATGAGGAACTGATTGATGGGTATGATTCCTTGTGGGGGAGATAAGTCATCTTAAGAGAAGAAATCCTTCTTTGATCTAACAATCTTTTTCTTTTTCTTCTTCTTCTGCTTATTGGTCTTCCTTGTTTTATTCCTCAAAGTCCTTGTTGATGTCCTTCCCTTCCCGCCTGGGTGGAGACTGATGAGTGAATGACGCGCACGCATCCTTTTCAATCCCTCCCCATTTTGCGGAGATTTTAATTGCTCACCAACGGCTCTTGCTGAAGATCTAATATTTTCCTTAACACTCTCCTTGAAATTCTTGTCCGACCCCCAGTCCTGTAGTGTGGAGGCAGCAAAATTTGATGCAGCAGGTGCAAGATTTTTTCTGGCAAGGGGTAGTGCAGAACGAAACAGCCTAGCAAACCAGCTACCAATACCATAGCCAGACATCGTAGTACGCCCCTTGTAGTAGTCCAATCCATTGCCTATTTGACGTGGACTCAAAGCATCAACATAGCAATCAATATTGGGACAGACAAATGGAATTCTTCTATTGTTCATTTTAGGTGATGGTGCTGTCGCCGACAATGGGTCGAAAATCACATGTAATCACTGCTAAGCCTTTTGTTATTGCTAGAGGATCACCCAGTTCACTTCTTAGTGTTATCTGACAGAGTTCCAAATACGAAGTGTTTACAGGAACGTACTGAAGATGCTTTATATTATAGTGATGAACAAGTTCATGAGTTGTTTTTCGTTCAAGAACACGTAGGAGGGGGACATTTGAATTACCAACTCTCGATGTTTCCAAAAAGGATGCATAGAGAAATATGCAAGAGTCCGAGGCGAAACAAGGTGGATAATCAGCAAAAATTACTTGATCCATCCCGTAAACGGTGACAGCATTTTTCCCATTGATCATATTCTGTTTAAAGCCAAGAACGTCTCTCAGATTATCATTGAGAATAATTATTTCAGTGTCAACAGGTGAGGTAATGTAAATCCTATCGTGTTCCAATGAATAATTAAAATGGAATGTACCATTCCTACGAGATTTTTCTATTGATTGTACGACACAAATCTCTCATATCATCATATTCAATATATTTCAATTTAGCATGTGGATATTCGCTAGATTTAAGTGCCTCAACCCATTCATAGTCGACAAAGAGTGTCCAATCGAATGGTATAACTTTTATGTCATACACACGATCCTTTCTCAGGATGTCTTAGGTATTTTTGAAAATACAGTCGACAAGAGCCACTTCATACGCACCGTCAAATTTGATGGTGGGGGAGAGTTTCGTCCACAAATCACTTGTCGTATTCAAGTCGTTGTAGAGAGGATCGGAAACATTGGACATAAAAGTTACATAGAAATCATTGGGCATTGTCAATATCTTCAGCACCAATCCAAGAATCAAAATCAGAGTTGTATTCTAGCCACCGAACAAGTAACTGTTTCTTACCCCTGCGAGTACGAGTCTTTAGTATCTTTTCAATTTGATAGATTTCACTATTATTTTTAACTTTTTGTAGTTCATATTCATAAAAGCCGCCGAGAATCTCTTTATTTTTGGTATCACGCTAACGATAAGTTATGGGTTTAGTGTCTAAGATTTTTGCCACTTTAAAAAGTTCTGTGGACCACAATCAATTCCCCTTTTCAAAAACATTAGTTGTTCTATTAATTCGAACAGTATCACCAACATTGAATTTCTTTTTCTTCTTGATAATACTTTCAATGGCCTGAGCAACTTCAACGCCTCTCTTTGTTCGCAATGGAATTGCATATGCATAGCGACTAAAAACTACAAATGGCGTGGTCGGTAGGATCCTACCGACCACGCCATTTGTAGCGATAAAAGAATTTATTTTGTGGTAATGGGAGATTCGCTACTGTGGTGATAGAAATTTCTCCTATAGCGCCACTTATAGCGCTGGAGATTGTGTCAACTAGGCTAGCGCCGCTCTCAATTAATGAGGGAAAATTGAATATGTAGACATACAAATGTGGCTTCTTCTTTCTTGAGCTATCTGGAGATCAGATTCCTTTGGGAGCGTTTACCTTGGAGACCTGCGAACTAATTACCCACTATCGGACTAGACGCAGACATACAAATGAAACAAACACATATAAAAAGGGACAATAGATTTATTGAACTTACATACTTAGTTGTACAGCAACGGGTCACTTCTATGACAATAACGGTGACCAAAATAATTTCGTACTAATCGTTTCAGAGCTGGATAGAGATTAAAATTAAAAAGGCACATTTACCACACTCCCAAACGCAGTTCTTTCGTCCTGCGCCCTAGGGACTGCCTGCCATTGGCTCACGTGCCCCAAGGACGCGAATCCTCGTCCAATAATCTCTTAAAGATTTTTCAGATGATTCAGGAGTTCACACAGTTTTTTGCCTTTTAAACTTCCTTGGAAATTTTATGCATTGCATTTTTTTTGCTACAATTATCTTAGCGAAATTCGAACGGCTAGCACCGTTGTCTGACTGAAGCTAGAAATGCAATTTCTCTTTTTGCTGATTAAGGACTTTTCATTTTTGCGACTAGATTTAGCTTAATTATAAGAAATCGGAATTATCTTTAGAAAGGAAATTTATTTTGGTATTTCAAATACGTCGTGTTTTACTCCCGGTACATTTGTATAAAGTAAACCTTCGGACTTACAAACATACCACGGGAAATCATGTCGCTTCCCGTTTCTGATTTAAAAAATAAAAGCTGATTTGGTGCCCGACGTTTCACTAGCTCTGGGTAAAGCCCACTCCAATTGGTGTAGTCCATCCGTGAGCTGATAATTTCACCGTGCGCCAAATCATCAATTAGATTTGGGGTTTTTACTTTTAACAGTAGAGAATCTGTGTCCCCGTAGCAGTCCTCTACTTGCCCCTTCTTCGGCCACTGTACCCTAGCCACATTGTAGTAGAATTCCAACATGAGCTTTTAAGAGATCTCCAAGATCACACTGCCTGCAGCAATATTTTTATTCAGGACAATGCTTCTTTTTATTCTATTCAATAGTACCATGTCCAGGCCAATGATTGTGAAGGAAGTGTAATTTGGATCGGCAATAATTCGAGCACATTGTTTGGGATCGGTCACGACGTCACACCGATTCCTATTGCGAACACTCTCACACATTTTACCAAAAGCCGAATTTAAAATGAGCTTATAAATTTCTTTTTCGGCTTTCATTTGTGCTTCAGAATGTTTCTTGAAAAAAGTGTCAACAAACGTTTTTAGATAGGGTTTTTGGCTAAATTGGAAAGCTCTATGAACCTTTGTGACGTTGAAACCGTTGTTGCACATCCATTTTAAAGTCACATGATGTACAACAATATTTTTTTTCGGCAAAAGGTCAGCAATAAGTTTTTGTATTGAAGGTGACCAATGCAATCCGTCCACCTCGACTAAACGCCTATTGTGGGGGCTCAAAGAGTCCCTAGTCACAGGTCTATTGATGCACCGCAAAACAAAATCCTTTACTGAATCGTGAAGCTCAACTGGTATCCCCCCATCAATTTAAAAAAAATATCCAAACGGTCCATTCTCCTCAACACTGTCAATGTTGGGGAAATGAGGAGCTTGAGGGTCATTGAGCCATTTATAGTCATCGCAAGGTATCGCATAATGGGACATGACCGAGGGGTAGAGAAGAATTCATATCAAGGAAAACTGCATCCGATTTTGTCGGATGCAGTTCTAGTCACAGGTCTAGACCTGTGACTAGGGACTCTTTGAGCCCCCACAATAGGCGTTTAGTCGAGGTGGACGGATTGTATTGGTCACCTTCACTACAAAAACTTATTGCTGACCTTTTGCCGAAAAAAAATATTGTTGTACATCATGTGACTTTAAAATGGATGTGCAACAACGGTTTCAACGTCACAAAGGTTCATAGAGCTTTCCAATTTAGCCAAAAACCCTATCTAAAAACGTTTGTTGACACTTTTTTCAAGAAACATTCTGAAGCACAAATGAAAGCCGAAAAAGAAATTTATAAGCTCATTTTGAATTCGGCTTTTGGTAAAATATGTGAGAGTGTTCGCAATAGGAATCGGTGTGAGGTCGTGACCGATCCCAAACAATGTGCTCGAATTATTGCCGATCCAAATTACACTTCCTTCACAATCATTGGCCCGGACATGGTACTATTGAATAGAATAAAAAGAAGCATTGTCCTGAATAAAAATATTGCTGCAGGCAGTGCAATCTTGGAGATCTCTAAAAAGCTCATGTTGGAATTCTACTACAATGTGGCTAGGGTACAGTGGCCGAAGAAGGGGCAAGTAGAGGTCTGCTACGGGGACACAGATTCTCTACTGTTAAAAGTAAAAGCCCCAAATCTAATTGATGATTTGGCACACGGTGAAATTATCAGCTCACGGATGGACTACACCAATTGGAGTGGGCTTTACCCAGAGCTAGTGAAACGTCGGGCACCAAATCAGCTTTTATTTTTTAAATCAGAAACGGGAAGCGACATGATTTCCCGTGGTATGTTTGTAAGTCCGAAGGTTTACTTTATACAAATGTACCGGGAGTAAAACACGACGTATTTGAAATACCAAAATAAATTTCCTTTCTAAAGATAATTCCGATTTCTTATAATTAAGCTAAATCTAGTCGCAAAAATGAAAAGTCCTTAATCAGCAAAAAGAGAAATTGCATTTCTAGCTTCAGTCAGACAACGGCGCTAGTCGTTCGAATTTCGCTAAGATAATTGTAGCAAAAAAAATGCAATGCATAAAATTTCCAAGGAAGTTTAAAAGGCAAAAAACTGTGTGAACTCCTGAATCATCTGAAAAATCTTTAAGAGATTATTGGACGAGGATTCGCGTCCTTGAGGCACGTGAGCCAATGGCAGGCAGTCCCTAGGGCGCAGGACGAAAGAACTGCGTTTGGGAGTGGGGTAAATGTGCCTTTTTAATTTTAATCTCTATCCAGCTCTGAAACGATTAGTATGAAATTATTTTGGTCACTGTTATTGTCATAGAAGTGACCCGTTGCTGTACAACTAAGTATGTAAGTTCAATAAATCTATTGTCCCTTTTTATATGTGTTTGTTTCATTTGTATGTCTGCGTCTAGTCCGATAGTGGGTAATTAGTTCGCAGGTCTCCAAGGTAAACGCTCCCAAAGGAATCTGATCTCCAGATAGCTCAAGAAAGAAGAAGCCACATTTGTATGTCTACATATTCAATTTTCCCTCATTAATTGAGAGTGGCGCTAGCCTAGTTGACACAATCTCCAGCGCTATAAGTGGCGCTATAGGAGAAATTTCTATAACCACAGTAGCGAATCTCCCATTACCACAAAATAAATTCTTTTATCGCTACAAATGGCGTGGTCGGTAGGATCCTACCGACCGCGCCATTTGTAGTTTTTAGTCGCTATGCATATGCAATTTCATTGCGAACAAAGAGAGGCGTTGAAGTTGCTCAGGCCATTGAAAGTATTGTCAAGAAGAAAAAGAAATTCAATGTTGGTGATACTGTTCGAATTAATAGAACAACTAATGTTTTTGAAAAGGGGAATTGATTGTGGTCCACAGAACTTTTTAAAGTGGCAAAAATCTTAGACACTAAACCCATAACTTATCGTTAGCGTGATACCAAAAATAAAGAGATTCTCGGCGGCTTTTATGACTATGAACTACAAAAAGTTAAAAATAATAGTGAAATCTATCAAATTGAAAAGATACTAAAGACTCGTACTCGCAGGGGTGAGAAACAGTTACTTGTTCGGTGGCTAGAATACAACTCTGATTTTGATTCTTGGATTGGTGTTGAAGATATTGACAATGCCCAATGATTTCTATGTAACTTTTATGTCCAATGTTTCCGATCCTCTCTACAACGACTTGAATACGACAAGTGATTTGTGGACGAAACTCTCCCCCACCATCAAATTTGACGGTGCGTATGAAGTGGCTCTTGTCGACTGTATTCTCAAAAATACCTAAGACATCCTGAGAAAGGATCGTGTGTATGACATAAAAGTTATACCCAGACATGGAACAATAATAATCATAAGGATATATGCCCTTGACCGTCAACAAATTATATAAATCATTTGGAAATTGTTGCTTGAGAAGGGGGAAAGCATTGCAGCCATCATCGTTTTTCTGCACTTGAATTAATTCGCTCAATGATTTAGGGAAAAAACTGTAGGAATCTAAAAAGTGAATTTTATTCGTGTACTCAACGTCGTCTTCAACAAATATGATTTTGTAGGAAAAGCTGTCTATCACCCAAGCATCATCCACTGTTCCATTTCTTTGAAGATGTGCCATTGCTGGTAGTACATACTTCAGATCGTAGTTAGAGTTATGTATAAAAACCGGGAGAAAGAGTTGCTGTTTAATTTTTAAATTACGTGAATTGTGAGCCCACCCCCGAAAGTTACTTTTTCCTGTTGAATTGGGGTCAATAAGGTGGTCGTGATCCTGGACCGCGTCTTTTGGGGCAAGATCGCCCCTACAAACCCAACAAATTGTCCCCTTTTCTAGTGCCAGTTGCTCTTTATCTGATAATGACATTGGGTAGTTGGTGTGACGCAATCGTGAAATTGCACCGTTTGCTGTTTTTATTAAAGATACCAATAACTTTTCCATGCTACCCTCATCGTCCATAGCCAAAAAAAACTCTTCCAGCTGCATTTTATTTATTGGAATCGCGACGAGGCATGTGCACAGGAACACGCAACTAGTTTGTGTTCCTTGACTATATTTAGCCTTGATGGGTCTGATCCCTTCACCAGTCTTGTTTCACAGTCTAAAGATACTTTATCAACTTGTAGCAGTGAATTTTGGAAGTTTTTAAATTGTAAAGTATCTTTGCCTTCTGCCGGCATTTTTATTCTTTGATTGCCATGAATTTTACAATATCTCATGTGATCCGTGAATTTTCGCTCAGATCTAAATGGAGAAAGGCACATGGGGCAGTAGAGACGTTCCCCTTTCTGAACGCCTTGGGATAAGAGTCGACTTATTGCCGTAACGGGGAGAAAATGACCATAGAAATTTACATCTTTGGGGGGCTCGTAAATAACCCAAACCCAATTTTTAACATTATCTACCATCGGTGTCCTAACTGAATATAAAACCCCTTTTTTATTAGGTTTCTTTCCCCCCTTTACAAATTCTGTGTCATACTGGAGAACAACCACCCCCAACCCAAGATTTTCATTTGCTTTTTCAAATATGGTTCTTTCTTTCAAAGACACCAGATACTTCCCCTCTAAACAATCAAAATTTACTTTAGGGAAATTTTCTCCACCGTTACGAGCAAGTCCGTGGAGATTTTTCATTGTTGACTCTTTGTTTAATTATTTATGGGCTGCTGCTAAAAATGCATATTTAAAGCATTGCAGCCCCCTGTCAAAATAGAAACTCTTAACTCCTTTGGTAGCCGACAAATCTGGGTGGCATTTTATTTTTAGATTACCCGCTCCCCTTAAAATAGTTATTTTTAAATCTACTGAGATTCAGATCCATGTTTTCAATGTATAAAATTGTGGACCCACTTCCCCTCTCGTTAAACATGTCCAAAGTTGAAATTAATTTATTTACCCAGTTGAAAAAGTTACCCTCAAATTCATTTAGACCAGGGTAAAAAGTTTGATTGCCAGTTGAAAAATGAAAATAAAAAATATCTCCAGATGTCCCCTTTTGTAAATAAACTTTTTGATTTACCGATGCTTTAACCCCCCCTTGACCCCCCAATTCTGAATTTGAATCTCTATAAGTGCTCGATTTTGGTCGATGTAGGTATGAAGAACATTTACAGGGTCTGTTAAAATGACGCTCCCGTCAACCACGTTTTCCTCGGGGGATTAACATCTACCCTATGTGTTTGTAATTGACCTAGAGCAGACTCTAACAAATAAAATTCACGTATTTCCGAGGACATGCCACTATTTTCATGTCCTGCACCTATTTGTACAGGATCCAATTCACTAATAGTAAAGTCATCGTCAAAAATGTCCCCGGAAAAATTAAGTCCAACAATTTGCATTGTTGTTGCTGTATTACTACTACTATTACTAGCACTAGGTGTATCATTAAGCGGAATGGTGGGGGGTGACATAGAATTGTCAATAACACCACCCCCTGTCTGTTTAATTACATTGGATGGAGATGGCATAAAGTCCCCTAGGCTAGTTAGCATGTCTTCCAGTGTGTTTGGGGACAGCTGATCGAGCCAGCCTGTATTGTCCTGTGACGTAATTTCTATGTGAGGACCCGGTTCATTTGCACAACTAACATCGCCTAAGTGCTCACGCATGAACCTATCTGCCCACTCCAGATCCTCCATCATCTCAATGTCACAAGTTAAATCATCTACGCTAGCCATATCCCCAAAACAATCATTAAGAAAACCTCTATGCTACTCCATATTGTCTAGAACTAATGAAGGTTCGTCTCTAAACTCCATTGGTAGTGCTAGAATTGGTTCAGGTCCAGTAAATGCTGATGGTTCATGATCCAATGGCACTGCTATTTCATTAATCTATAGAAAAAAGGGCTTATTTTTTATGTGAAATAACCATTATTCTTATAAAGTTAATAAACTATGAAAATATTTCATAGTCATTGTCCCACCACCTGAACAATTAAAAGAAACAAAGTTACATTGGCATATGTCTTTCATAATGACAACAGAACATGTTAAAAATATATATGGTTTAGTCAGGAAAATGAAGCCTTATTCTGAGAGGATAAGTTAGAACAAGAGAATGATATATAAAACTAATAGTTTTATTCGAAAAAATATAATGTTCAGAATGAAAATGCAAAATAGGGATCCAACTCTAGTGCCTGCCCCCCTCTTGATTGTAAGTCTCAATAAAACCCGACCATCGTTCAACCGAGGCAGTATGTTTTATGAAGCATTGCTCTTCAGCCTCGGTTAATGGGCATGAACCCCATACATTGGATGCTGATGGTGATGTTAGTGTAAGTTTCTCCCTTTTCTCGACAATCCGAATTTTCCTATGTCGCTTGGTGATGGATTTGATTGAAGTGCTGGTAGCAGTAAACCTGGACTAAATAAATCATTGTAAGAAGAAGAACTTTTTTTCTCCCTCCATATCAACGATTAAAGTACCAGTTCCACAGGACACAATTTTTCTTTTCAAAGGAAAAGCTTTAAAAATTTACAAACGATTTAAGAATTAAAACTTAGGTAAATACTCCGATGGCGACTCTTGTAACAACTTTTCTCATTAAAGTAGCCTTCACCGTTATCTAAGATTTTTCTTTTGATTGTTTCAAAAATTATGAAGTTCTTCAAACATTACCCGGAACTTGTCTGTTAAACGAAACACACTCTAGAATTATTAATAAAAAAATTTAAACATTAAAAATTGGTTGAATATCGAAGACGAATATTCAAAACAAGTTACTTATTGTTCTAATTGAACCATCCTTGTGTTTCAAACGTCGTTTATAAAGAATTAATTAAAAACACTTTTTTATAAAATAAGTTTTTCAAAGAAAAGTAGAAAACTCCATTAAACAAAAAAAAGAACAAGAATAAAAATCAAATAATCTAGATATCTCAAGCATAGATGAAGCTGACGGGCCTATAAATTTGTAACACCCAGAAGGCTCCTGCATCTCATTATCCCAAATATACATGCTAATTCAGTTATATCGCGTCCTATATTTTTACAACTCAATTGCCAAAGAGCATTATTCACTTCAAGCGTAGTTTATAAAGAATTAATTAAAAACACTTTTTCTACAAAATAAATTTTTCAAAGAAAAGTAGAAAACTCCATTAAACAAAAAAAGAACAAGAATAAAAATCAAATAATCTAGATATCTCAAGCATAGATGAAGCTGACGGGCCTATAAATTTGTAACACCCAGAAGGCTCCTGCATCTCCTCTATCCCAAATATATATGCTAATTTCAGTTATATCGCGTCCTATATTTTTACAAGTCAATCGCGAAATAGCATTATTCACTTCAAGCGTAGAAGGTATTTATTTAATAAATTATTAAAATATTTTCAGAATATCTATTTGCACTTACGTCAAAATCAAAGCTAGCTCGCTAGATTCCTTCTTTCCTTCGGAATGTGGAGCGAAGCGAATTACACTTGGCCTGATTGAATTTAATGATTCGATTATCCCTGTCTCAATGTTGTCCTGGGATTCATCCAACTTTGTACGCTTTTGTTGCGATGGCTGATCAGCAGCATTCTAAAATAAAAATCATTTTCAGTTTTCAAACTATTTAGCTTACGAGAGGGCACTGCCCCTCAATACCACAGTACCAAACCCCCAAACGTTTAAAAAATGGCACAATTTAATTAGCTAGTTCAATTATTACTTATTCAGAATATTAATGGAGGGCATTGGGCCTTCAATTCCATAGTACCAAACACAAAAAGTTGACAATTATAGATCTTTTTTTCAATTTTATATGCAAAGCTTTTAAAACTTACATACCTAAATTACGAAATACTTAAAATTACAGAAAAAGGAAGAAGAATTCCCCTAGACATAGCCTAAACCAAAAAATTATTAAGTATATGAAGGGGTTCGCCCTCTAGTAAATACCTCACCCTTTACGCTAAAGTTTTTTTTAGCACTTTCAAAAGAGGTATCTATTCTAATTAACCGGCCTTTGTGATTCAAGAGTTCGTGATTCGAAAAAAATTCGAACTTTAGCGTAAAGAGCGAGGTATTGACAAGGCTAAACTCCTTAATACACGTGATAAAAACATATAAATATAGAAGTTCGTTACGTAAGTTAAACATGGACTGTGTAATTAACATAGGAAGCTTTTTAAAAGAGCTAACAGCACGGTGAAAAAAGCGTAAGTAAGGAAGGTAAAGGAAATTCTTCCTTAACTTAATGACGAGACAAAAATGGATTTCTTTTTTATTATAATATAAGAAAATTTTACTCACCAAAAGTCGCTTAGAACATTCCATATCTCTACCAATGTAAATGATCGTAATATATATATATATATATATATATATATATATATATATATATATATATATATATATATATATATATATATATATATATATATATATATATATATATATATATATATATATATATATATATATATATATATATATATATATATATATATATATATATATATAATATATATATATATATATAGATAGAACGATTGAACTATTCAAACTGTATAAAATTCTAATTTGAAACTCGATTTTATAGTAAAAAAAACTGAATATATTAACACATAAACAAGACACACCGGTTTTTTTTACACGGATAATGTACTTACCCTAAAAGGCATGTAGGCCATATGTATACTATGAAGTAGAAATCTGGCCTACATGAATTAGGAGTCAGAAGCCTGTCCTTCATCACATATTATGCATAGCCTGGTCCTATGACCGTACGCAAATAGTATGGGAATTCCTAGGGGCGTACGCAAATAGCACAGGAAGGAACATAATCTACCCAAATAGCATAGGAAGGAACGTAAAGGCCCAGAATAGCACAGGATGGAACATAAAGTATTAGAAATAGAATGTACTAATCTACTTATATTGTAATATCTGGTTCGTATTTTCATTTATCCCAAAAGTGGACTAAGTTCTTATGAATATTTATAGAAATTACTCATTTAAAAAAATGTTTAATCCAGGTTTTCAGTTATTTGTTTCATTTTAAATAAAATTTAGCTACGAGTTTTCAGTAATTTGAATAAAATCGAGTAAAAAAAGGAGCATTAATAAATAAAAATATCTTTTTAGAATTTCGGACTAAATTCGAAGTTCAAAGTTTACTGACTCCGACTTTTTCTCTTAGAATAGTAGTGGGGCATCTAGTACCAGTGAACTAGGTACAGAACTATATCGTAAAAAACTTACCAGACAGGTTTCTGGGCCAAACCAGAAGTGTTTCGGAATATACATTGGAATATACATTTGACGAGAACATTTGACACGGGCAACGACGCCAGTAGTAACCTATATGCTGATTTAGCAGGCACAAAACCTGTCAGACAGCTTTCTGCATCAGCACCCATTGCTGGGCCAATCAGAGATGTGTCTGAGTCAACAGCCAAGCCGAAGAGGTTTCTGCCTGAAGGCACATAATTTATTCATCATTAGTACTTGTTACAGATATCAAAAAGGTAATTGATTTGCATAAAGGTATCTCAATTTGCAAAAGGATATCCCATTTCCATAAATTTGGTCCGAATGATCTTAATTGATGATTTGAATAGAAGAATGAGACAGAATACAATAAAATTCTTAATTTTTTTTTGTAAATTGGATCATATGAAAGTGATAAAGGGATTAAAATTGTTTATCAATCAAGATGAGTCTGAGGGGTTGATAAGTCTTATGCAACATGACATAAATGTTAGAATAACGTCATTGGTATAATCTATGGAAACGGTTAGCGATGACAATGCGATCTTGCGACTTGACTTAGCTATACTTCTTGGATGTGTTCTGTATAATACAAAAGTACCAATTGAGGAGTGTGGGTGATATAAATATTCTTTAGCATTGCAGTATGCTAAGAAGTTGAAACTAATAAGGTTGTAGGCGCCAAGAAAAGAGGTGATCTTGTGACTTGACCTAGCTTTACTTCTTGGCTGTGTTCTGTATAATACACAAGTACCAATTGAGGGGTGTTGGCAAAATAAAATATTCTTTAGAATTGGAGTATGCTAAAAAGTTGAACAGGCGGTTAACAGGCGGTTCTAGGAGAGGGAAAGAGGGGACACTTCATCTCGGCGCAGAAATTTTAAAATGAATAAAATTAGCTCTAGCAGCATAAGCTTTTGCTAAAACATTCTCTTTTAATTCTTAGCAATTGGTCTTTGAGTTTGATTTGGTTATTAATTTTCAGTAATTTGAATAAAATCGAGTAAAATAAGGAGCACTAATAAATAAAAATATCTTTTTAGAATTTCGGACTAAATTCAAAGTTCAAAGTTTACTGACTCCGACTTCTTCTCTTAGGAGAGTAGTGGGGCATTTAGTACCACTACACTAGGTACAGAACTAGATCGTGAAATGCCTACCAGACAGGTTTCTGGGCTAAATCAGACAGGTTTCGGAATATACATTGGAATACACATTTGACGAGAAAATTTGACACGGGCAACGACGCCAGTAGTAACCTCAATGCTGATATGCTGAGTCAACACTCAAGCCGGACAGGTTTGTGCCGGAAGGCACATAATTTATTCATCATTAGTACTTTTTACAGATATAAAAATGAAACTAATTTGCATAATGGTGTCTCAATTTGCAAAAAGACATTTCATTTGCATTAATCTGGTCTGAATGATCTTAATTGATGATTTGAATATAAGGATAAGATAGAATACAATAAAATTCTTATTTTTTTTTAAATTGGATCGCATGAAAGTTATAAAGGGAATAAAATTGATTATCAATTAAGATAAGTCTGAGGGGTTGGCAAATCTTACGCAACGTGACATAAATGTTAGAATAACGTCATTGGTATCAATTCATTGGAAACGGTAGCCATTGGAAAAGGGAAACGGATGACAATTCAATCTTACGACTTGCTCTAGCGATACTTCTTGGCTGTGTTCTATATAATACAAAAGTACAAATTGAGGAGTGAGGGTGACATAAAATATTCTTTAGCATTGGAGCATGCTAAAAATTTGAAACTAATAAAGTAGTAGGCGCCAAGAAAAGAGGTGATCTTGTGACTTGACCTAGCTTTACTTCTTGGCTGTGTTCTGTATAATACACAAGTACTATTGAGGAGTAATGGCAATATAAAATATTCTTTAGCATTGAAGTATGCTAAAAAGTTGAAATTAATAAAGTTATAGTTGCCAAAGAAAAGATCACGTGACTCGACCTAGCTTTCGCTTCTCGGCTGTGTTCGCTATAATGCACAAGTACATAATGAGGGATATGGGCAATGTAAAATATTTTTTTAGCAATGCAGTATGCTAGAGAGTTGAAACTAATAGAGTTTTAGATGCCAAGAAGAGAATTTTAAAATAGAAACTCAGAAAAATCCTTAGAAATCCTTAGAAATCAACTAGTGAGATGGTTATAGATTCGAACCATCAAAGACTGCAACCACCAATAACACTAACAATCAAAGCCCTTAAACTCCTAGCGGCCCCCTCCCCCTTTTTTTAAACTTTTTTTAAAGTTAAATTTTTTTGAAGTTTTTTTTTTTTTTAATTTTTTTAACATGGAAATTTTTTCAACTTTTTTTAAATGTCTTAAAATGACATTAAATACTTTTAAAACAAAAAAAAATTACATTTAATATTTTCATATTACAAGATTGAAATGATATTGATATGTTAGTCTTGACTTTTACTATTAGAAAAATAAGGTTTGTATTAGAACTTTTTTTCTGACTTTGAACTTTTGGGACTTATAAAATTATTCAACTCTTTTTTATTATTTTCTTTATTTATGCGGCTGTATTAGAGGTACCCTATGGCTGCTCATCGACACTACGTGGCTGTATCGTTTTAGAATTAGAGTTACATCAATCAACAACATAGCAGATTTTAACATGGATGAAAATTATCTATTAGAAATATCTTTTTATTGTGACTTTGCGATTTGTAATGGCCACTATCATGATTTCAGTAATTCATGTAAGAGTAATGTCTTATCAATCTTTTTGTCTTATCAAAGATCGGAAATAGCCAAGTTAAAATAAGCAACAACATGAATTGTCAAAATCCAAGCTGTCCGGAATTTAAATAACTTAATTATGTGACGCAGCTTAGGTATCATCCCAAGTGGTTATTAAAATGATATATTTTACACATTATCCAAGGGTGCCCACATAAGCTTTTCTGAAAAATTCACAAAACTTGAAATCTAAAAATTTACTTAAATAGAATTGAAAAATTTCTCACCTAAAAACAATCAATTTTAAAAGTTCGCGACAAGGACTGATTTCACTCGACAGAAATCTAAACAACTGGAATATGCTTGACAAAAATTGATAATTCGTTAAAACTTTACGAGAAAATTTGAAAAAATTAGAAAATTGAAAATAGGAAAAACTTTGGGGGAAAAAAATTGAAAAGAAGAAAATTTGCATGAACAAATAATAATTAATAAGCAGGTGAACAAAAGTTAATAGTTGCTGCATTTCGATTTCCTTTAAAGGCTTCCAACAAGATCTATTCTTTTCTGGCTTTCTAGAGGCTTGCAACTTTGCTTCGACTGGTGTTTTACACCGTTTTTCATGACATGATCCCCCCTCCTAGCATCAACTTTCTTTTAATTACTTTGAACCTCCTTTAGCCTCTTCCTATTTGCTTAGTCCTTTTTAACTTTTCTTTACTTCATTCGGCCCTCCTTTAGTCCATTTTGACTCTCATTACCATTTTGGCACCTTTGAGCTTCTTTTCTTTGCATTTAACATACTTGTTGCCTCCCAAATTCCTATGGTCCTTTCTGGTTTTCATAGTTCCTTCCAATTTCCTTTGATTCCTTCGAACTTGCTACAGCCCCTTTTCTACTTTTTAGTCTCTTATGGCTTCATTTGCTACATTTAGACTTCCTTTATTCCTTTTTTACCTACTTTTAGGGTTTCCTCTCGTGTTTTTCACAAGTCTTAGATAAGGGTTGCCACCCCTAGTGATTTATCACAATTTATAGTGATTGAGAAAAATCACTAAAACAACCAGAAAATCATAGTAGTATCTTATTGAAAAAAAGCATTGAAATAACCAAAATATCACTAGTATCTAGTGAATTTTTTTGTCACTAGGTGGCAATCCTGTCTTACGCTTTTTAACATTCCTTTGTCCCTTTAATGCTTTTCCGTTCTTTTTTATGTTCATGTTTTCTGCTCAAGTTGCTAAAGTTTCTTTAGTTTCTTTCAACTTCCTACAGTCTCTTTTGGAATTTTAGTCCTTTTCAGAGGTTCTTGGTCTCCTTCAGCTTCTTTTAGTCCCATCCGATTTCTTTTTGTAACTTCCGAGTTTTTTTAGTTCCTTTTGATTTTGTTTACTCTGTTTGAAATCGCTGTAGTCCTTCTTCACCCTTCCAATTTTACTCGGTCCCTTTCAGATTCCCTTCGTACCTTCTTGTTTTCTTAGACCGGTCCAAGCTCCTTTAGTTCCTTTGAGGTCCATCTATACCTTCTAAAAGTCATGGTCCTCTCTAGTTTTCTTTATTTTCTTTCTATTTCCTTTAGTCTCTTCTCTAGTCCCTTCTAGTCCAAACCTAGTCTCTTCTGACATTCTTAGTCCTTTCTATCTTTATTTGTTCGTTTAGATTTTCTTTAGTCCTTGCTCACCTTCCCAACTTTGTTTAGTCCATCTGAGCTTCCTTTCGTTCCTTCCGAAATTCTTAGTCCCTTCCAGACTCCTTTACTGTTTTTGAGATCCCTTTGTACCTTCTGACTTTCAAAATTTTTGCTGAATTGCTTTAGTATCTTGTGATTTCCTTTAGTCCCGTATGACTTCCCTATCCCTTCTATTCTTCTTAGTTTCTCCCAAATTGTTTTAGTCTATTTCAAATTAATTTAGTTTTTTCGATTTTGCTAGTTCTTTTTGGGTTTATTTACTTCATTTGGTTTTCTAAAAATCCTTTTTGACTTTTGTAGCTTCTTCAACGTTTTTTAGATTCCTTTGACAAGACCATTAAGTCTTTCAAAAAGTCTTTTTAAGACTTTCGAAAGTCCTTTCAGACTTTCTCTCTTCCATTTTGACTTCTTTTAAAACTTTGTGATCCTTTCTACTTTTCTTGGTCCCTTTCAGCTTTCTTCAGCGTTTTCCAGTATTTTTAGTCCCTTCCAAATCCCCTTAATCCCTTTTGAGTTCATTTTGTACCTTCCAAAATTTATGGTTTCTGATAAATTCCATTAATTTCTATAAACTTCCTTTAGTCCCTTATGACTTACTTAGTCCCTTCTGTTCTTCTTTGTTTCTCCCAAATTGACTTAGTCAATTCCCAGTTCCTTTAGCTTTTTCTGACAGTCTGAATCCCATCTGGGATTATTTATTTGATTTCGATACTTAGTAGTCCATTTTGACTTGTTGTTACACCTTGTAATTTTTTTTATTCCTTGGAACTTGTTTTAGTCCCTTACACCTTTTGCACTCTTTCCTGACTTTCTCTGCTTCATTTTGACTTCCTTTACTTCTTCTTGATCTTCCAAACTATACATGGTTCCTTTGAGGTTCCTTTCGTACCTTCCGAATTCCTTGGTCCCTTCCGGATTCCATTGGTCGTTTTGACTTCCTTTCGTACTTTTCGATATTCACAGCTCTTGTAAGCGTTCTTTGTCTTCTCCAACCTCCTTTAGTACCTTCTGACTTTTTTAGTCCCTTTTAACCTCCTTTAATCACTTCTAGCTTTATTAAGCCCTTTCCAACTTTCTTAGCTCTTTCTGACTTTATTCACTCCGTTTAGAATTGCTTTAGTACTTTTTGACCTTCTCAACGTTGTTTGGTTCCTTTGAATTTCTTTTAGTCCCTTCCGACTATCTTAGTTCTTTTAATTTATTTGAACTTCCTTTCATGCCTTCCAATAGTCTATTAAAAAGTGCCAATGTTTGTATTTTGTAGCGGTAAGGGTAGTCGCGAGACTTGTACAAAAACTAAATTATGTTTTGGCATAGTTAATTTTTCTAACAAACAGGTGATATTCACCTCGTCCGATTCACAAGCAAATCATAGTAAAAAAAAAAATATTGCTACAATGTAAGAATAATGATAAAAAATAAAAAAACAATTTTGCTTAAGAGAAAATAATTTGAAACCATTTTGCTTAAGAGAAAATAATTGGCCGGGGTTTTGTCAGAACAAGGACATATAATTCAAGGCGCATTAAATAAGTTGGATTATAAGTATTTTTCGCCTAAAAAAGTAGAATATTTTAAGCTTTTGCCCATCGTATGGGACTAATATTGAAGAGAATTAAAATAAAGGCTTAAAGTCTCAAAAATAAAATTGAAAATAAAAACCCATTTAAAAACGAAATAAAAGATAAGAAAAACTACTACTATTTTTACTACTACTAGCCCAGCTTGCTCTTTTTAGACACTGGGATTGTGTTTACGATTCATAGTCATATTTAGCTTTTATATTAAGCATGGGCAGTAAGTATTAGATTATAGATTAAAAAGATTACAGGGTCTTGCAACATATAATGGAATGCTGACGGACCATACTCTTTGTAATTGACCTAGCCAAAATCTAAAGCCACATTTCTGCTAATACTGAAGAAGCTAATACAACTACTGCTAGCAACTCATAACAGCACCAAACCACCCGAGACCAGCAAGACTATGGGTACTCCTCCTTCATTCCAATCTCTTCGGGCCACCCTCTTTACATCCTCCCAGAAAATACCCATTTCTCTTAAATATTTCCTTACTACATCCTCACATCCCAATTGAGGAAGATCTGATTTTCGTTTAGCCATAGACAGTTGACGAAAAGGACGATGTTTAGCAAAATATCATCCTTCCTGCACAGAACACGCCCTAGCCGTCTCAATCTTTCTCTAATTATAGCCCTCGAAAGCGGGGTTGCACCACAATTGTCGTACAGCCTACTGTTTGAGATAGAGTCAGTCAGTCGGATACCCAAAACAATCCGTAGGCAATTTCTCTGAAAAATATCTAGCAAATTTCCCTCTGTTTTTCTTAGTACCCATGCTTCAGAGGCATATTTGACAACACTGTCATCATTGTATCTCCCATGATTCTAATCTTGGTTCGTATACTTATCTTCCTGTTCTTCCAAACTTTTTTCAGCTGTGAAAAAAACACCCTTCACTGCACCTACTGTTATGACTAATAATTCTACCTAGGTAAGTGAATCTGTTTACTTGATTACCCTTTTGTTACCCAAAGTCATCTTTTAATCATTCCTAGCTCTAGGGTCTTAGTCTTCTTAACATTAATTTTCAAACCTATTCTGGCACCCTGAACTCGCAAGACTTCTAAAAGCTCATTCGTTTTGCCTTCACATTCATCTAGGATGCTTAAACTGTCAGTATAATGTTAGTCCAGGAATGTTTTACTTCCCGATTTGGTTCCTTGTTCTCCTGTTGCTTTTACTCTGCTCCAAAAGACGAAGTCGATCAAAATGATCAATGTAAATAGGGATAGGACGCAATCCTACTTAACTCCTCATTTAACACAAAATAAGTAGCTAATGTTATTTCCTACCTTAACCGCAGCAGTGCTATTATCGTTAATAGCATTAACAACTTTAATGTATTTGTCTGGTTCTGGTTCCTACCGTTCATTACTACCAGGAAAAATCCCCCCTGAAAACGTCTGTATACTTCCTAATAACCAATACTATGTGTTATAATTGGGCAAAGTTCATAACTTTCAGCCCTCCCCCCGGGGACTTCAGGGGATCAAGTCACCCTAAAGGACATATTTATCATATTTTCAGCTATGCTGAACAAAATGGCTATCTCAAAATTTTGATCCAAGATTGAATTTTAAAAGTTGTTACGACCATCCCTAGAAAAAAAAAAAAAAAAAAAAAAAAAAAAAAAAAAAAAAAAACCGTGTTCCGTGATCTTTCTTCTGGCAAAAAATGCAAAATTCCAGATTTTTGTAGATAGGAGCTTGAAACCTCTACAGTAGGGTTCTCTGATACACTGAATATGATGGTGTGATTTTCATCAAGGTTGTATAACTTTTAGGGGGTCTTTCCCCGTTTTTTTGAAAATCAGCCAAATTTTCTCAGGCGCGTAACTTTTGACGGGTAGGACTAAACTTGATGAAAGTTATATATTTGAAATCAGCATTGAAATCTGATTCTTGATGTATCTATTGGTATCAAAAACCCATTTTCTAGATTTTCGGTTACCATTGAGCCGGGTCGCTCCTTACTTACAGTTCGTTACCACGAACTGTTTGATAGGAGACAACACTGAAAATTACACTCAGGATGAGGTTAGACCTTATTGTTATCTGTTAGCAACAAAATTTTCTTGTTGTTAATGTTATATTGTTGTATTTTGTTATTGTTAATAAGATCTGACAAAAAAAGTAACAAAATATGAAGTTGGAAAATAAAATCAGGATATTTGCAACAAAAGGCATATCTCGGATTTCTATTCAGGTTGCATACAAATAAACTTTACAATTCCTATTTGAAATTTGTTTACATGCAATTTATAGACTATTCACGAGTCAGATAAAACTTTCATAGGTGTTCAAAACCACCCCCCCTCCCCTTGATTTGGCCTTGGTTTCGGGGGAAACTGCAATATAGTAAGACTGGCCCATAGGACATAGCCCCTGAAAATAAAGAAAGAATTTGAAAGAAATTGACCAATGGAACAGAAATGTCATTTGAAATTGGTTACACTTAGCCAGAAAAAGTAATTACAAAAGGAAATTTTTGGAAATTTCAAAAACGAGCCTGAAACCCGTACAAAAAGGTGGCAAATAAATAGTAGATTGTTACTTAGACGGTTACTTAGAGTAAATACCCCCCAATGCCCTTTTTAATAGTCGAAAGTGATTGGAGGGCAACTAGCCCCCCCCCTCCCACGCCCATCATTCCCCAAACACATCCAATCAAAATTTTGAGATAGCCATTTTTTTGCAGCGTAGTTGATTTCCAGATAGAAAATATCTTTTTTAGGAGGACGCTCCCCCACAACCCTCGGGGTTAGGGTTTTAAGTTATGCCCTGGATGTATATAAGGTTTTTATAGAAGGCGTTGTCGTAGAAACTTCAAAAAAGGCTCATTCGATTGGAAATTCAAAGGGCTAGTGCCCGTTTTAATAGTCGAAAGCGATTGGAGGGCAACTAGCCCCCCCGCGCCCATCATTCCCCCAAACACATCCAATCAACATTTTGAAATAGCCATTTTGTTCAGCGTAGTTGATTTCCAGAAATATGTTTTGAGGAGGACACTCCCCTACAACCTTCGGGGCAAGGGTTTTAAGTTATGCCCTGGATGTATATAAGGTTTTTATAGAAGGCGTTGTCGTAGAAACTTCAAGAAACGCTCATTCGATTGGAAATTCAAAGGGCTAGGGCCCGTTTTAATAGTCGAAAGTGATTCGAGGGCAACTAGCCCCCTCGCACCCATCATTCCCCGAAACACATCGAATCAAAATTTTGGCTCTGGGGGGAGTGTTATCCTCAAAAACATAATTTCCGGACTTTTTAACTATGTCGAACAAAATGGCTGTTTCAAAATTTTGATTGGATGTGTTTAGTGAAATGGAGGGTGTGAGGGGGTTGTTAGTTATCCTCAAATACCTTTCGACTATTAAAAAGAGCACATACCCTTCTAATTTTCAATCGAATGAGCCCTTTTTAAAGTTTCTACAACATCACTATCTATAAGAACCTTATACCCCCCAGGGCATAACTTACAACCCTTGTCCCGGGGCTCTGAGGGGGTTATCATCCTCAAAAACCTTATTTCTAAAACTTTTAAGTACGTTGAACAAAATGGTCATCTAAGAATTTTGATTGGATGTGTTTGGGGAAAAGGTTGGCGTAAGAGGGGAGTTAGTTGCCCTCAAATCACTTTCGACTATTAAAAATGGCACTAGCCATATGAATTTCCAATCGAATGAGCTATTTTACAAGTTTCTACGACAAAGCTTTGAATGAAAACCTTATATGCCCCCAGGGTATAACTTAGAACCCTTACCCTTAGGGCTATAGGGAAATTGTGATCCTCAAAGACATAATTTCCAGACCTTTCAACTGCTTTGAACAAAATAGGTACCTCAAATTTTTGATTGGATGTGTTTGGGGAAATGATGGGTGTGAGAGGGGTGTTAGTTATCCTCCAATCACTTTCGACTATTAAAAAGGGCACAAACCCTTCTAATTTCCAATCGAATGAATTCCAAAGCATTTAATAAAAACCTTATATGCCCCCAGGGCGCAACTTACAACCCTTACCCTTAGGGCTGTAGGGGGCTGTCATCCTCAAAGATATAATATTCAGACCTTTCAACTGCTTTGAAAAAAATAGCTATCTCAAAATTTTGATTGGATGTGTTTGGGGAAATCTTGTACTTGGAAGGGGCGTATTTGGCCTTCCAATCACTTTCGACTATTAAAAAGGGCACTAGCCATTACAATTTCTAATCGAATGAGCACATTTTGAAGTTTTTACGACAACGCTTTCTATAAAAACCTTATATGCCCCCAATGCACAACTTACAACCCTTGCCCTGAGTAGAATGGGGGGTGTTACTCGTGACATTACCACGTGGTTTATGGTCCTAATATGGGCATAGAGTCCCTAGGGGAGATGTATTTCTGAGAAATTGATTGCGTAATCAAAGTGTGTCAATGACCTCTTTTTCCAAGGTCGATTTATTTGATGTTTCTATGTGTAATAACTCCGGGACGAAGGTTGCACACGCGCATTGAATTCTAACGGGAACAATGTTATTGATCTAGGACTTGAGGGGGAAGTGAATTTCCGAGAACTTGATTGCGTAATCGATCGTGAATGTCATGGTGTCCAGAAATAGTATTTATTGTTGTTGCTCTAGGCAATGTTATGAGTTTCCCGGAAACAGTTAGATCACGTGTTTCCTTCTCAGCCAATCAGCGAGTCGGATACATCCTCCTTCTCAGCCAATCAGAGGCCTGCTTACATATGATTTTCCCCGTTACATAACAATTCGCCCTTGAGATTTCGTATATAACGGGCATGCAATGTGATTCAATTATCAGAAAGTAAAGTAACCTGACAATGGATAGAACACTTGAAATTTTTGATGAGCTTGAAGCCTTGGCAACTTCAATTTACCATGTAAGTTCTGATTTAATACATTTTTATTTTCAAAATAAAATTATTTTCCATGGTTACCCTCTACTATATTCGGGTAAACCCCCCCCCCCCCCCCCCTCACCCCACATACAATACAAACATCACTTTACAATCTTTATACTCACTAGGAAAACGTAAATATATTCTTTTACCCTCAAAACCTAACCCCATCCCCCATTGTTTTACAACCAAAATTCTCGCAAAAAGAAATAATTTTCTTTCGAAAAATTATAGCCTTTCTCTATTGTGATTTAAAGTGTCTACTGACTTCCGTCACTGTTGTTATTAGCCCGCTCTGGTTTTGAAACAAGGCTCTCCGGCGCGAGGCCTGTAATTAGCACTGACCCTTTTTTAAGCATTTCCTGTTCGTTAGCGGTTTAGCTTCCATAGATTTCACAGATTCAAAAGGACGCGACTAAAAACATGTTTTTATTTATTGGATAACTGAAAAAGAACCATAGCTCAGATCAATGCTTCGATGTTTGACTAAATATTCACATTTTCAACGTTTAGTATTAGGGGGGGGGGTTTCTTCAAACAAACTAGGCCGGCTTTTGAACGGCTCAGTGAGCCGTAATTCTCAGATTCAAAAGGATGCGATATCTTTCGGTGGGGGGAGGGGATATTTTTCCATGTCTTTTCTCAGGGATATTTTCCATGGGGATTATTTTCCTCGGGCTGTTTTTTCTGTGGATATTTCACGAAATTTTTTTACGTTGTGCTTTCTTAGTGATAAATGCTTTTCTAGACAAAATTATATGGATGAGGGTACTAACTTTCTTTCTGTAAAAAGGGGGAAATTATTTACAATACTAACTTTTTTCTCTTCTTTTTAAGGCAAATTATGAAGAATGCGTGCCCCCTCCTTCCAAGAAAGCCAGAGAGGGTGTGGCAGCCCCATCAGTGCCAGCCCCAATGCAGTCTGGGCAGAAAGCTAAAAAGAGAGTGGATGACTGCTCACATGATGGTGAGCCACGCTGCTCCAACTCCCCAAGCCCATGACATTGCTGGTCCAGCTGCGCAAGAACATAGCACTGCCACCCCGTCCACCCTCCAACACGCGCTACCCGGGCCATCTGGCACCCAAGTGCAGCCGAGATATAAAAATGTAAGCATTTTTACCTCTAGTTATAGAAATAAATATCTATTTCTTCCAATTTTTAGTCTTTTCAATCCCAATATAAACTTATCTCTGCGAGATATTAACCCCTCACCCCCCAACCATTGTTTTAAATTTCTCTGCTCCCCCCTCCCTCGGAGATATCTAAATATAATGTAATTTTTTGCATGTCAAAGAAACCGCTCTTTTTCTAATCTTTGCTATCGCTTCGATATCTCATAATAATATTTTTAGCTAATTTTCTAGTTTACTGTTAGAGAACCTTTTTATCACAAAATGCTATTTTTGCTAGAATATTATAGTTTTAAGTGGCCTAGAAGTAAACCTTTTATTTCATCACAGTAAAATTATGTCAGAGATATTAAAGGACATTTTTCCCCATTTTAAATCGGGTCACTGTTATCGTATACATTCAGCAGTCTGCTGAATCGGCTCGTAGTGAAGCCGAAAAGGGATACTATATCCCGGACATAATTTCCTCATAGAAAACTGCCTTTGCGTTATAAACTGCCGTTTTATTTAAACACAATTTTCTATGAGGAGGCTATCAAGTAAAGACCACGGTTTTTTCAAAAGCTGATTAGTTTCTACCCATTTCTTCCATCTTTTCGCTTTTCGCTTTTTTTTCAACACTGTAAAATTAAAATTTCATAGATTTTAAAAGATGTTTTTCCCCCACTCAATTTGTGTTGGACAGAGATTATAGCATTGCAATCTCTTACACATAGGCCTAATTCTAATTTGCGTAACGATTGTCTAGATCAACTTGCCAAGATTTTGCATGGAGAGACATTCCTGAATAAGAATTAACGGTTCTCGAATTTAATTGTACTGTTTCCCAGAGAATACGCTTGGAAACAGAACAGACACGAGATTAAAAATAATCTAGGCTCATTTGGAGTCCTAGACAACCTGTATGGAATTAGAAATATTTCAACTTTTGAAGGACATTATGTAAATGGCCAGGGAGCCGCGGAGCCGGTGGGTCCGGGAAGCGCCGGGGGAAGCGCCGCAGGTCAGGGAAGCGCCGCGGGTCAGGGAAGCGCCACAGGGGTGCACTGTGGGAAAGTGCCGCGAAAAAAAAAATTGAACACTTTGAAAATAAACGAACAAATTGTCGCCTTCTATGTCATATCTTAGATTATCTTCAGTTGTATTAACCAAATGTTATTAAGCAATAATAATCCAAATTTTAACAGTAGGGGTGATTTGAACACCTTGAAAATAAGCTATTTTTTCATCTATAGGTTGTCCTGGTTCTATACTCGCCATCTCCCCCCTGCTCGTCAGTTGGAGAAGGAGAAGAAGATGCAAATGTGGAGCTCCCCAACAATTCACTATGGGATGATTTACATCAAATTCCAGATAATATTGACGAGTTTATAACTAATTATTTTAATGTAGATAATAGCGCAGTTGAGCTGGTAGACTTGAGCCAAAATACCTTGCAAATTTTAGACGATTTTACCCGGGAATTAACAGGGAACCCTCCAGCCTCCGATACCCTAACGACTCCACTTCGAACAACTGAAGTGGAGCATTCGCCAGATATTGTTGAACAACTGGGGGGAGGGGGTAATATACAAGAGGGAGAGGAGGGTACAACTCTCCCAGACTTTCAGCTGTCCAACAGAATTTTAAATAATATAGTTGTTTTCACTGCAACGTTTGGTGATCCCTTTAATTCACTAATGGGGGGAAAATTTGTTTATGACCCTGTAGAAATTGTGCATGCATATGTAGACAAAATTCGTGCACTTCTGGAGAATCAAATTCAATTGTGGGGGAGGGATTCAATTAAGGTCTCCATTGTTTTAAAAGTGTTTTATTTAAATGAGGGGAAAAGTGAAGTTTATTATCATTATGTACATTCCGAGATGCGTTTGGTTTATTCGAATTTGGAAAATTTTGAGGGTGCTTTCTTAGATTGGGTCGATCAAATTATTACGCATCTCGAGAACTCTAATGAAAACGGTAGTGGATCTCTAGTTCTTTTTGTTGAAAATTTAAGTGTTAATATTTGTAAATTTAAGAAAGATTTTATTTTAAGAGGGGGGAGTGGGGAAAGGGCAGTAGTTTTAAAATATAATCCAGATCTAGAGGGTTGTAAAGGTGTCCAGAAGATTTGTTTTGAAACAGATCAAAAGTGTTTCAGATATGCTTTCCTCATATCAGCATTCGAGCCTCTAGCTCGGGACGCTACCAAGACGAATTTAGACAATTGGGCTATACAAGGGAAGGATGGGTCCGATTTCCCAGTTGTAGATTTTTCTTGTTTAGAGGGGAAATACCCAGTAACGCTTCGATCCATTGATATTTTTGAAAGGGCTAAT
The DNA here is from genome assembly GCA_027921565.1 of Artemia sinica. NCBI lineage: Eukaryota > Metazoa > Arthropoda > Branchiopoda > Anostraca > Artemiidae > Artemia > Artemia sinica. The sequence goes on from CM051266.1 coordinate 7,397,356, forward strand.
GCTCATTTAAATATCGGCGTTACTGTGGTACAATACGAAACAGAATTTGAAGATAGAACTCGCTCTAAAAAGAAGGGGGTGGTCTTCCCCGTAAGGGGTCCCTCAGTTGATTTGGTTAAACACTGGGTTTGGTTGTTATACACGCCACCTAGTCAACCGAACACAATCAGTCATTTTAACCCTATCACTGACATTAGTAGAGTTCTGGGGGGTGGTAAGCATAATGGGGTACGTTTCTACTGTCCAACATGCTTGTCACAATTCCGTAGTGATATAAAACTACGGGATCACATGAAGCATTGTAGTCGCCACGGCTATCAGACAGTGGAAACGGTTTCAGGGGATAGGGCAATTCTACGTTTCAAAACTTTTCAAAACACCCTTCTCCAGTGCAACAAAATATCTTTAGACTGTGAAGCTAAGCTGGTGGAGGTGAATGACCCCCAATTTCCAAACCGAGTCAAAGAACACCAGGCCATTGCAGTGTCCTACGCCCACGCGCAAAGAGACAATTCTAACACCATGCGGTTGTTAGAAATTGTTGAAACATTGGATGAGAACGAGTGCATGGTCAAGGCACTGACTAAACTGATTGGCACGGCTAATGGTGCTATTTCTCGTTTTAGAAATACGCATTATCCAATGGTGTTGTCTGCAGAGGATCGTCTCGCAATTAAAAATCAAAAAATATGTTGGGTTTGTAAGGGGGAGTTTGCGGAGGTGGATAAGGGGACTAAAGGGAAAAGAGGGGGGAGGGGGAAAGTCAGAGACCATAATCATTTGTGGCAGGAAATATCCTCGGGGGGTAGTAATTTTAGGGGGGTTGCGCATCAATCGTGTAATTAAAATGTTAGCCAGCAGTTTTTTATCCCTGTTTTTATTCATAATTCCAATTATGATTTAAAATTTATTTTACCGGCACTGGCACGTATGCATAGGGAGGGAGGGGGAGTAGATTGTCCATGGGTAAATAGTTCATTTATCTACAACATTATTCCCAAATCAGCTGAGAAGTTATTGCTTCTCGAGCTGAAATGGCAGGTAGTGGATAATGAGCGTATGTGCTGGAATAAAATCAGGTTTTTAGATTCTTTTAGTTTTTTCCCCAAGGCATTGAGTCAATTGATTCAAGTGCAAAAAAGAGACAATTTTGATAGCTTTCCCTTGCTTAAACAGCACTTTCCAGACAGTGAAATGTATGACCTGTTGACCAGCAAAGGTACGCATACGATTATTACTGTTCTGGTGCACGCTTAAGTGAGGAGAAACTACCTCCAATTGAAGCTTTTTACAATTCACTGACCAACAGTGAATGCACAGCCGAGGGGTATGAGTTTGCCAAGAAGGTGTGGTCCAAGGGGGATTGTAAAAATGGGTGGGATTATTGTAGACTGTACTTGGCCAGTCACGTTCTAACTCTGTTGGATATAGTCTGTAAGAACACAGACCAGATCTATTCAGAGTTCGGGTTAGATATAGGCTATTATTTTTCTACACCCCATTTAGTGATGGATTTAATTTTAAAAATTAGCAGGGAGGAAATAGGCCTAATCACCGACGTAGATCAGCACCTTTTTGTAGAGCGTTCAATGAGGGGTGGGTATGTTTTTCATGGGGACCGCGTCTTATCAACCGATCCGAGCGGACAAAGCACCGGTGCAAAGTCAAATGCAGTGTTCTTGGACATGAACTCATTGTACCCCTCGGCAATGTCCCACTACTCTTTGCCGTGTGGGAACTATCAATGGCTTGAGAATCCTTGTGAGTTCCCCGACATTACCACCGTCGAGGACAATGGGCCACAAGGATGGTTCTTTGAAGTTGACGGTCACATTCCGCTGGCGCTTCACGACTCAGTCAAAGATTTTGTCTTTCCCTGTATCAATCGGCCCGTGAGCAGGGACTCTCTGAGCCCCTACAATCGTTCATTGGTTGAGGATATGGGGATGCACTGGACTCCCTCTAAACAGAAACTGATTGCTGATTTGGACCCTAAAGAGAATATCGTTGTTCACCATGTGCTTTTGCACTGGATGGTGAGCAACGGCTTCAAGATCACCAAAATACACAGGGTCCTGCAGTTGAATCAGCGACCCTACTTGAAAACGTTTATCGACACCTTTGTCGATAAACGCTCTAAGGCAAATTCAAAGGTGGAGAAGGAATTGTATAAGCTCATCCTAAATTCAGCGTTTGGCAAAATGTGTGAAAGCGTTCGTAATAGATCTCGCTGTGACGTCGTGACTGACCCTCTAGAGTGTGCACGAATTATTGCCGACCCCAATTTTACATCATTCACGAGCATAGAGACTGGCATGGTTCTTCTACACAGGCGAAAGCGAAATGTAGTACTGAACAAGAATATAGCAGGCGGCAGTTCAGTACTAGAAATTTCAAAAAAGCTCATGTTGTCGTTCTTTTACAATGTGTGCAAGGTGCAATGGCCACGGGAGGGGGAGGTTCAAGTTTACTATGGTGATACAGATTCTCTGCTGTTAAAGGTAAATGGGACTGAAGATTTATTGGGTGATTTAGAAAAGGGGGTGCACATCAGCTCGCGGATGGATTTCACCAACTGGAATCCATCACTCTACCCCGAGTTGGTGAAACGTCAAGCCCCCAACCAACTATTAAAATTAAAATCAGAGACGGGGAGTGATTTGATATCCAGGGGGGTGTTCCCGGGCCCCGAAGTTTATTGCGTGGAAACTCATAGTGGGGAGGAAAAGAAGGCGTGTAAAGGGGTGCCTACACATTTTGTAAAGAGCAATTTTAACATGAGCGTGTACAGAGACTGTGTAGAAAGTAGCCTAGTGCCGAGAGCACAAGTGCTTGCAATTCGCTCTCTACAGTATAGAAATTATACTGTGAGAGTGGAAAAGAATGCAATGTCATGTATATCCGACAAGGTCTATGTGCTCGAGAATGGTGTGAGTGTTCTACCCCACGGCCACTACCGTATTTCAGATCGAGTTGAATACATTGACTATCGCAATCAACTTGGTCTGGATAAATTAACCTAATCTGACTAACCACTCAACCTTTCACTACCTTAACTCAACCTCATCTAACCCAACCTCAACTAACCTAACCCATAGCAGTGATGACAACTATTGTTTTTCCACCGCCGCTCCCGGGGGGAGGGGGGGGTCCCTTCCCGTGGCCGCCCAGGGGGTGGGGGGGTGGGGGGTCCCGCCCGCGGCCGGCCGGCCTTCGGCCCCGCGGTCCCCGGGGGGTGGGGGGGACCCTATTTTTAAATTCACTGTAATGTTCAACTGTGCTATTGTTCCAAGTGTATTTTTTGTTGTTGTATAGAAAGTGTTATTGCACAGAAAAGTGTTTGTTGTTTTTTTTATGTACAGAAAAGTGTTTAAGTTGCTGGACAAAAAGTGTTGTTGTTGTACAGAAAAGTGTTTAAAGACAAAAAGTGCTGCTGATGGACAAAAAGTGTTTTATTATAAAGTGTTATCGTTGTTCATGTTGAACAAATAGAGTTTTCATGTTGACCATGAAATTTTGTCAACTGTTCTTGTTGAACAAGTGTTATTATTTTTATCGTTGTTCATGTTGACTGCAAATATTTGTTTTCATGCAGTGTCGAAATAAATGCTGCCATGAAATATTGTTTTTGTTGTTCTTGAATAGATAGATCCATGGGGAAAATTACTACTTATTCATTGAGCACATATGATTTACAGTTAGTTGTAGTCCGACTGTTGTCAACAGCATGTATCAATTTAAAACACCCTTCAGATCGTTTCTGTGTGGTCCCTCAATGTCGGGGAAAACAACGCTTTTAGCTAGAATAATTCAAAATTGCGATAAAATGTTTCTGGAAAAACCGAAAAAAATCTACTATTGCTATAGTATTTGGCAGGAGTCCTATGATAAAATAAAAGCTATTGCCACAACCATACCAATACAATTCATACGAGGACTTGATGTTTTCAATAGTATTGAATCGAACTCGTGGCTGATTATTGATGATTTGGCTGAATCCATTGAACAGTTCTCACAGGAAATGCTACAACTGTTCACCGTTCGCTCCCATCATGAACACATTTCCGTTACTCTGGTTCTACACAATCTGTTTCATCAGAGCAAATGTATGCGAACCCTTGCTTTGAATTGCACTGTCTATATTATCTATCGAGTTGTTCGTGATTCTAGCTCACTCATAACTCTCAATAAACAGATATACCCCGGCGCCCCTAAATTTCTGTTGTCAGCGTACACTCAGGTGACTAGCAAGCCCTACGGTTACATTTTGCTGGATCTTAATCAGAGCACACCCGAGGATCTACGTGTAGTCACCGACATTTTCAACAATGAAATTACAGTATATCTTCCGGTGAACAGTAGAAAAGGCTATTAGTCGCCATTATGACACTGAAGAAACTACACGAACAACGGCATCTGTTTTCCGTTTTAAGCACTTCAAAACCATTGCTTAGGAAGGCTATACTCAAACATGGGGTTGACAATGATTTCATTAATCTAATATCTGAACTTTGTTTAAATTTAACTGAGGGCAATGTTCAACTGCCAGAAGGTGTTAGACAACAGACAAAGCAACATCGTTCCACTGTACGCGCCTTGGCTTGTAAAAACAAGGGAAAAAAATTTAAAAGAAAACGGCTCCTTCAAGCAGGCGGTAGCTTTTTCACACTTTTACTACCGATAATTGCAGGACTTGTAAACAGTTTTCTCTAGAGAGAGAATGGCAAAACCATATAAATTGACACCATTTGAACTTGTCCTCTCGCCCATCGAACATTTTGAAGACAATCTAAGCAAATTCATTAACGATGAGAATATTTAGTTGATTTAATTTGTGATATGGTGACGAATCGTAAAGGACTCTTATCCTTTGACGATAATCTATACACCTTTCTGTGTGTATCAAACTTTCCCAAAAGTCTTATTGGCAATAAGCAAATTCTAAAGAAACTAAGAGAATATAGTCCTCCTCCAACACCATTTAAAAAAGAAGAAGATTCAATATTTGAAGATACTAGCAGCGTCACTGATTTTACAACACCTGTGGCTGCTAGTCAAAAGCGAAGACGAATTGATTCGCCCACCAGTGTGCAAAAGGGGAGTGGACATTACACTACGTGTTTACGCTCAAAATGGATGAAGTTTTGAAAGGTGTCTATGAAAATATTGGTGAAGCGGGGAGTTTAAGTTCTCCCAAAATGCTTTCCAAAGCTGTCTCCGGCAACACATTGAAAAAAGCAAAAGAGTATCTAGAAAATGAATCGAGTTACGCACTGCATCGAAATCACAGGCTTCGCAGTAAACAATATCGACAAACTAAAGCCTTTTTCCCTCTGCATATAATGCAAACGGATCTTTTAACTCTAGACGCACTTCAACAACGTCACAATGCGCCCTACAAATATATTCTAGTGGCAATCAGTGTCTTTAGTCGCTATGCCTATGCCATTCCACTACGATCAAAGAGAGGTGTTGAAGTTGCTCGGGCCATTGAAAGTATTCTTGAACAGGATTCGTATAGAAAAATTCAATCGGATCGTGGCAGTGAATTTGTTAATCCCGATGTGCAAAAGGTTCTTTTGAAATATAATACAACACTTTATCATAGTCACAGTCCGATAAAGGCTGCATTGGCTGAACGATTAATAAGAACGATTCGTCTATTAATTTCAAGATATTGCACTTTGAAAAATACACCGGCTTTTATTCATGATTTAGATAAAATCATGCAGATATACAACCATCGACCCCATCGATCTCTGTCCAACTCTACACCAACGGATGTTCATTATAGTGAAAATACATTTGATGCTTTTCTAAAGCAATACTCCAAGGGTGAAAAAGAGAAAAAAAAGAAGAAATTCAATGTTGGTGATACTGTTCGAATTCATAGAACCACCAATATTTTTGAAAAGGGGAATTATTTATGGAGCACTGAACTTTTTAAAGTGTCCAAAATCCTAGACACCATACCCATAACTTATCGACTGCGAGACACCAAAGATGATGAGATTCTCGGCGGTTTTTATGAATATGAACTGCAAAAAGTTAGAAACACTAGTGAAATTTCTCAAATTGAAAAGATATTAAAGAGTCATACACGCCATGGCAAGAGACAGTTGCTTGTTCGCTGGCTAGGATACAACTCAGATTTTGATTCTTGGGTCAGTGCTGAAGATATTAACAATGCCCAATGATTTCTATGTGACTTTCATGTCCAATGTTTCTGATCCTCTCTACAATGATCTGAATAGAACAAGTGATTTTTGGACGAAACTCTCTCCCACCATCAAATTCGACGACGGAAAGTATGAAGTGGCTCTCGTCGACTGTATTCTCAAAAATACCTATGACATCCTGAGAAAGGATCGTAAATATAAAATAAAAATTAGACCCTATGATTGGCCGCCACCACTAGGTGATCAAGAACAAATTCAAAAAATCAATTGGTTGGATTATCCATATATTGAATTACCCTACGAGGAACTCACCTGTATGAATGATTTATGTCGTACTATCAATAAAAGAATTTCCGCTCGTAAAAAAGGAGCTTTTCATTTCAACTATTCAAAGGAGGAGGGCAAGATCTACATTAGTTCACCTATTGCCAGTGAAAAGGTTATTCTCAATGATAATCTAAAGGATGTTCTTGGCTTTAAGCTCAATATAATCAATGGTAAAAGTGCCGGAAACACTAATTTCATTTTCGCTGACTACCCGCCTGCCTTCTCCACAGACACTTGTATATTTCTCTATGCTTCATTTGTGGAAACATCTCGGGTTGGTAATTCAAATGTCCCCCTCCTACGAGTTCTTGAACGAAAAACCAATCAAGAACATATTCATCACTACAATATAAAGCATCTTCAGTATATTCCCGTAAACACTTCCTATTTGGAACTCTGTCAGTTAACACTAAGAACCGAATTGGGTGATCCAATAGCAATTTCAAAAGGTTTGGCTGTGATTACATGCCATTTTCGACCCATCGTTCAACAGCAAGATGTCTAATAAAAAAGTGGTATTCACTTGTCCTGATATTGACTGCTATGTTAATACTCTTGGCCCAAGACAACAGGGCAATGGAATGGACTACTACAAGGGTCGCTCGTCAATGTCTGGCTACGGCCTTGGCAGTTGGTTTGCTAAGCTGTTTCGCTCTTCACTACCACTGGCTAGAAAATATCTTGTACCGGCTGCGACAGATTTTGCATCCTCTACACTATACGATTGGGGCTCTGGCAAGGATTTTAAAAAAAGTGCTTCGGAAAATCTTAGGTCCAGTGCGCGAACCCTTGGCGAGAAATTAAAACAGAATGGTAAAGGTTTAGAAAGGTCAAGAAACAATGCATCACTCATCAGTCTCTACTCAGGACGGAAACGTAAGACATCCCTTTTGTCAAAGAAAAGAAGGAAAAAGCCGACACGTAGTGTAACCAGAAGCCCCAGGAAGAAAATTGTTAGATCGAAACTAGATTTCTTCTCCTAAAATGTCCCACCTACCGCATAAGGATTCTCAACCTTCAATCACCGCCTCATTGAATCTATTCAATGCCGAAAATGTTGATGTGAGTGTCAAGCATGGATACTATGAACAATTTTATCCACTACAACCCCTCTCCGATAATATCCACTTTCAAATTTATTCCAATGAAGACTACTTTATGGACATGTCTTCAACATTTATAGATTTGCAAATGAAAGTCCGGAAATCCGATAATACAATGCCAATTCGGGCCGATGGAATATCCTATGAAAATTGTATACTACATAATTTATTTCGTCAAATTAGTGTCTACATCAATGGCACGCTGGTGAGCACAAGCAACAATCTCTCCAACTATGCAAGCTATATGCAATTCATGCTGATGACACCCAAGTCATACAAGGAATTGAGAGGCGCCTCCAATGGATATGAATATATTACTAATACTGATAGTACAGATGCACTTAAAAATGCTACAACTAGTGAATTACATCTAGTTGGAAAAATATATCATGAAATATTTAATATACCCCAATGGCTGCCGCCCAATGTTAAAGTGGATATAAAATTGACGCTTGCACCCTCCAATTTCATATTGAGAAAAGAACTTGCTGGTAATCCCGATGTAAGTCTCTCCCTCACCTCAGCAATACTTCATGTACGCAAACAGCAGGTTATGAGTTCTGTTGCTTTGGCCGTGGAAAAACTGAGAACCAATGGCAACAATATTAAACTACTTGTTCCTCATACAATCACCAATCAACGTCATATTGCAATGGGCTCACGCACCTTCACCGATTCATCCTTTATCAATGGCGAAATCCCCTCGAAATTGGCTTTGGCCTTTGTAAAAAGCGCCAGTGCAATAGGATCATGGACTGAATGTCCACATAAATTCGAGATGTTTGGACTTTCATCTCTTGTGTGCAAAGTAAACGGCATCCCACTCTACAATCTATCTTTTGATAGATCCTATAGAACATTGTACGAGTTGACCATGCAAACCCTAGATCATGATTCGCAACTATTTGAAAATGGTATAACCGAAGATATGTTTGCTAAAACACATGGTATCATTGTACTGGATTTGTCTGGCACACAGGATATGAGTATAGTACGTACGGGGAGTGTGCGTTTAGAGTGTACATTTGCCGACCCCCCATTAGGGGGTCGACCCCGCATTCACTACATGTCCCAGTACAAATCCTATTGTCTGCCCTCGGACTTTCTTGGAAAAATTCAAAGTGTCAACAATACCTTGATTATTGTTAATAGCAGTCCGTCGACTGTGCTGACGGGTCATTGGCTGTGCATCTTTCAAACAATGAAGACGATTGAATTTTTTGATCCTCTTGGTCTACCCTATACATTCTACACACCCCACATCAGCAACTATATTGAGAGCAGTGGGAAAACTATTATTCAAAATCGGAAGAGGGTGCAGGATCTAACGACTAAAAGCTGTGGCTTCCATGCACTACTATATTTTGTGTTCCGATGTCGTGGCTATACTTACAAGCAGTTTCTCCACATTTATAGTGACAATCCTCGTCTGAATGACTTTCTAGTGGAAAATATCCTCTCAGACCTATATAGTATTGATTTCAGTGCCCTAAGAGTAAAGTGCTTAAAAAATGTTTGTGAATTTGTTTATTAATAAAATGTATATATATACAACAATGTCTTTAAATCTTCACTTTTAGATTTCTTCATCTTCGATGTACAGGCAACTATCGTGAACCATTAATGCTGGTAAATCATTTGGATTCACTGTATATTGATCTTGATTGACTGCAAAGTCAGGGTCACATTTTCTACAGTACAATGTAACTTCACTCTTGTCATATCTCTTTGTATAGTCAATTATACTATTTGCATTCATATTATGCAATTCAAGAGTTTCAATCTGTCTATTTGAAGCAATATCACATACAGTGTTTTCAAGTGGTGAATCACATTCGGTAACTGCCAAATAAAAATCACTTCTTTTATAGTCATAGTAGGCAGTGTCATCACAGCGATGACGTAGAAACCAGATTGTCTTGTTACCCCAACAGTTGAATCGTAGACCAGATTCCTCTTCCCAGAATAATTTAAATCCGCGACGATACCAATCTCGTAGAAATAAACTGAAATCACGTTTGGGATTCTTTCCAATCATAGCGGGGTAAGTATTCTCCCACTGATCACATTTATCATGGTGACAATTGGAGCACAGGTGCCCTCTAGGATGAGAGTCACACACCTCCTCAAGACATGAATTACATCCTTTAATTTGTACTGCATAGCCTCTATGTAATTTACAAGGATTACATAATTTACACTTTTCACTACAGTCATCAATAATTGTACAATTCTCACATTGATTCCAACTGCCAAGAGTGTACATGCACAATGGACATATATAGAACATTTTTTGGTTTCCGATGTCAACTCACTCACAGCTAAAACGAAACTGATCCTCTTCGTTCGATAAATTCAACGAGAGGGAAATGGGGGAGAGAGGAGTAACTCTGTAACGTTACCTCTTTCGAATGATGGGGGAGCCATCTACATTTAATCCATTGGCAATGTTTTCAAAAGTATATCCACAATATGATTCCGCCTTGTTCCAATTAATATATCAATAAATTGAGTATAAGCATTTAATCACATTTTAAAAGTTTCATACAATAGTCCAATAGGGGAGAATCACTCCTCATTATATTGTCAAGTGTTCCCTGACAAGAGAATATCCTGCGTTTAAGAGATAACTCGAGAAAATCTTCATCCAAAATCAAATGTTTTTCCATAAACACTAGATTTGATCTAATTCTCTCTTTCTCAAATTTATTCATTTTTCAATCCTTTCACTCTGACTGCTGACTCTAGACTGACCCTGATTCGTTAGCCCTAACCAGAAAAGAAAGGGAACATTTTTGATTTCGAAACAATTTTATTGAATAATTACAACAACAACATCAATAATACAGAGCATGTACAATTAACTATATTGTTTATTGTCTTCAATATGTTTCACCAATGCACTTAAAGCACATTGAAGTCTATTCACATGTGCTATATCAACTTTTGCGGCGAAACATAATTGATCCTCCATTTTAAATTTGCTCAAGGATATCACATATCTTGCATATACTGCATCCCATTCCAGACAAAGCCGCGATCCTTTCGTAATTTCCACCGCAATGTTTGGTGCTCTTGTACTATTATCATCAACTCCACTATCAACTTCTAATAGTGTAAACATTCCACTCATCGCCATCACAAATATATATCCAAATGAGTAAAGTCAAAACTGTTCTCACTCCTTTGAATTCTATTCACAGACTAATAAAACTATAGCAAAAATCCGTTCCTTATATTCCCACCGCCGCTAATATGTAAGCAGGCCTCTGATTGGCTGAGAAGGAGGATGTATCCGACTCGCTGATTGGCTGAGAAGGAAACACGTGATCTAACTGTTTCCGGGAAACTCATAACATTGCCTAGAGCAACAACAACAAATACTATTTCTGGACACCATGACATTCACGATCGATTACGCAATCAAGTTCTCGGAAATTCACTTCCCCCTCGAGTCCTAGATCAATAGCATTGTTCCCGTTAGAATTCAATGCGCATGTGCAACCTTCGTCCCGGAGTTATTACACATAGAAACATCAAATAAATCGACCTTGGAAAAAGAGGTCATTGACACACTTTGATTACGCAATCAATTTCTCAGAAATCCATCTCCCCTAGGGACTCTATGCCCATATTAGGACCATAAACCACGTGGTAATGTCACGAGTAACACCCCCCATTCTACTGCCCTGAGGGCCGGGGGGGGTGTCCTACTCAAAGACCTAATTTCCACCTTTCAGCTATGTTGAATAAAATTGCTATCACAAAATTTTGATTGGATATGTGTTGGGAAATGGTGGGCATGAGAGGGGCGTTAGTTGCTCTCCAAACACTTTCAACTATTGAAAAAGGCACTAGCCCTTTCAATTTTCAATCGAATGAGTCATTTTGAAGTTTCTACGACAACGCTTTCAATAAAAACAATTTTCCACAAAATAAGTTTTTCAAAGAAAAGTAAAGAACTCCATTAAACCAAAAATGAGCAAAAGTAAAATCAAATAGTCTATCAAGCGTGAAACTACCGCAAATCAACATCGATAAATCCATGAAACCCAAAACGAACAGAAATTACTATAAATAACCAAGTCAAACTCAAAACGAGCAGAAATTAACATGAGTAGGGCTGGAAACCTCCTACGCCTTCCCAAGGCCAGAATATAATTTGCACTTTACTGAAAAAATATAAATGTTTTTACTTTTATAACTTTAATAAGTCAAACAATATTCACATTTTGATTACAAAATATCAGTATATGTATATTAAACTGACAATTCACATTCATTTGTATTTTTTTAATTAATGTGCAAATTCTGTTATGGAGTGAAGCGCGTAAAAAGGCGCTAAAAAAAGCGCATAAAGCGCAAAATGGAAGCGCCTACTCAATGGATTACAAAAACTGGCAAAAAATTAATTCACAGTACTAGAAGTTTGACTATTACAAGAAGTAGCTTGATTTTGAGCAGTAACCTATCTAGTACTTTCAATTACACATAAAAATATACATTGAAATTGCTATTGTTTCAATTGAATATGGAATTATACAAAACCTACCAGACAAGTTTCCGGGCCAACCAGACATGTTTCTGGGCCAAGCAGACAAGTTTCTGGGTCAACTATAAGTTTCTGGGCCTTTACATTCCATGGCACCTTTCCAGAGCATGTACCTATGGATTTGGGGCCTTTACGTTCCTTCCTGTGCTATAGAAAACCGGTGCGTCTTGTTTAGCTGCAAATATATTCAATTATTTTTTGTATATATTCAAGTTTCAGATTAGAATTTTCTACAGTTTGAATAGTTCATTCATTCTACCAGTATCAATATTTTTGCAATCATTTACATAGATATGGAATATTCTAAGCAACTTCTGGTGAGCAAAATTTTCTCATTATTATAATAATAAAAAAAAACTTAAGCGTATAGGGTGAGATATAGGCTAGAGGACGAACCCTTTATATACTAAATAATTTTTAGTTTAGGCAATGTCCAGGAGTCTTTTTCTTCCTTTTTCTGTGATTTTGAGTATTTCGTAATTTAGGTATATAAGTTTTAAAAGCTTTGCATATAAAAAAAAGTATATAATTGTCAACTTTTTTGTGTTTGATACTATGGAATTGAAAGTCCAATGCCCTCCGTTAATATTTTGAATAAGTAAGAATTGAGCTAGCTAATTAAACTTTGTCATTTTTTTATTTCAAATTTTGGGGGTTTAGTACTGTGATATTCGTAATTTAGGTATATAAGTTTTAAAAACTTTGCATATATAAAAAAATCTATAATTGTCAACTTTTTGTGTTTGATACTATGGAATTGAAGGTCCAATGTCCTCCATTAATATTCTGTCTCTTTTGAAAATGCTAAAAAAAAGAAAAAAACTTAAGCGTATAGTGTGAGATATAGGCTAGAGGACGAACCCTTTATATACTAAATAATTTTTAGTTTAGGCTATGTCCAGGAGTCTTTTTCTTCTTTTTTCTGTGATTTTAAGTATTTCGTAATTTAGGTATATAAGTTTTAAAAGCTTTGCATATAAAAAAAAATCTATAATTGTCAACTTTTTGTGTTTGATACTATGGAATTGAAGGTCCAATGTCCTCCATTAATATTGTGTGTCATTTTTTTTATTTCAAATTTGGAGGTTTAGTACCGTGATATTCGCAATTTTAGTATATAAGTTTTAAAAGCTTTACATATAAAAAAAATCGTTTTACTAGTAAATTCAAATTTCAGGAGGAACTTAGCCTCCCCTTCCTTCCAAACTCAAAATTTTCCAAAATTTTACTTTAAAAGCTTTTCTTTTTAAATATTTCTAAAGTGCTAAGACATAGAGTGCTGCAAACACCGGAATAAACTTTAGAGGGCAATTTATCTGTAAAAGAGGTTTTATTATTTCATTACTAAATTTTTTCTTCTTTTTTAAGAATGCTGAGGTGGATTCATGCAATTACCCTCCCTCCGAAAAGAGGCCAAGATGGGATGATATCACATCAATGCAAGCTGCAAGATCATCCGTCATCAGATATGCTAGTTCCAATACAAGTTCGATGGACCAGCCAGGAATAATCAAGCCAAGTGCCAGCTCTGCGCAAACCTTTATGCAACCTGGCAGGAAATTCAAGAGAGAATGGACGCTTTCATATAATGCTTCAATCTCATCCGATCAAGATGGGGGGGGGGACACCCCTCTTCATGCTATACCAGGGACTTCAGATGTACAAGCGCAGTCAGAATTTGTAAGTGTATATAATTTTTTTTCTTTCTTTTCCGTATTTTTCAAAAATAAGACAAATTTTCCCAAGCGCATAACTTTTGATGAGTAAAACTTAAATTTGTTTCTAAACTATTCTATAATAATCCTATTTCATTTTCTTTCATTAACCAAATTAGCAGTATATAAAAGAATGGTTATAACACAGAAGTAGCAAATAGCTTATCATAGATTTATAAAACTTTACCTCTAATTTCTCTTTTAAGCAAGATGTTTTCTAATGCAAAAAATCCATTATTTCTTTAAACAAACTAACTATATAAACAAATAACTATTATTTCACTGTTGACAATCGAACAACCGTTCTTAAACTAGGATGTGTTTTTTGCACATACCTTTTGTGCGTATCCGGTTCTTATCAAATGTCCCATCAGGAAGCTTGAATGTTAATCCGACAGGTATAAATTTGAATTTTAAACGGTCATTATAAAGTGGCTTTCAAATAACAGGATGTTTATCTTAGATAAGATATTAACACAGGAAAAAGGTTTTTAATATTTTCCAAGTATGTCATCGCAGTGATGTCAAAAAACATTATTTGGGCGAAACCGTTTTTGGACATTTCAAGCAATTATTTCGACGAAACAGTTAGAGACATTTTAAAAGATGTTTTCGAAAAGAATTTGAGGCTGAAACTCTAGGGTCGTTATAATACACAAGTTTATTTGAACAGTGTTGTGAAGTCCGATACCCCAACTCGAAAGGGCTTCGATCCTCCTACCCCAAAGGAAGCTCCTGGTTCCCAAAGGTACTCCCCGGGGCTCTAAAAAGGACCATCCAGCATTTTAATTGCACTTTAATTGTTGATATGTAAGGAGAAAAAAAAGTTCTTCGCTTACAATGATTTATTTAGTCCAGGTTAACTACGTCCAGCACTTCAATCAAATCCGTTGCCAAACGACATAGGAAAATTCGGATTGTCGAGAAAGTTACACCAACACCAGCAACCAATGTATGGGATTCATGCCCATTAACCGAAGCTGAAGAGCAATGGTTCATAGAACATACTGCATCGGTTGAACGATGGTCGGATTTTATTGAGAATTATAATCAAGAGGGTCAAGCACTAGAGTTGGATCCCTGTTTTGCATTTTTATTCTGAAAATTTTTTGGAATAAAACCATTAGTTTTATATATCATTCTCTTGTTCTAACTTATCCTCTAACAATAAGACTTCATTTTCCTGACTAAAACAATATATATTTTTAACAGGTTCAGTTGTCATTATGAAAGACATATGCCAATGTAACTTTTTTTTCTTCTTTTAAATGTTCAGGTGGTGGGACAATGACTATGAAAAATTGACATAGTTTATTAACTTTATAAAAATAATGGTTATTTCACATAAAAAATAAAAACCTTTTTTCTACAGATTAATGAAATAGCGCCGCTATTGGATGATGAAACAACTGAATTTACAGGACAAATACTATCACCGCCAATGGAGCTCAGAGACGAACCTACATTAGTTGTAGATAATATGGAATGGCAAGGGGGTTTCCTTAACGATGTTTTTTTGGGGACATAGTTAGCCAAGACGACTTAAATTGTGATATTGACATGATTGAGGATCCGGAGTGGGCAGATAGTTTTATGCGTGAGCATTTAGGAGATGTTACTAGTGCATCTGAACCGGGTCCTCATAACGAAATTCCAACACAGGACAATATAGGCTGGCTAGATCAATTGTCCCCAAACACCTTGGAATATGTGCTATCAGGCTTAGGGGACCTCATGCCATCTCCAACCAATGTTATTGAACAGACTGGGAGTGGTGGTGTTATTGACAATTCTGTGTCACCCCCCACCATTCCGCCTAGTGATATAGCTAGTACTAGTAGTAATACAACAACAACAACAGCCACAACACCAGTATCCCCTCTTCCAGATTTTTTCTGTCCAACTCTGCCTTGCACCACACAATGGTCTACAGCGCCAAATTTGGTGATCCCTTCAACTCTCTAGTGTCGGGGGATATAAGAACAGATCCCTCGGCCATTACACATTCATATAATAATAAGATTCGAGCCATTCTTGAACAACAAATGGGGGTTTGGGGAGTGGGGGTCAGTTTAAAAGCATCAATAGCACTAAAAATATTTTTTTTTAAATGAGAATGTGGGTGAGATGTATTCGAAGTACTTGCACACAGAGATGTTGGCAATTCACCCGTATTTATCAAATTATGGGGAAGTTTTTCTAAATTGGGCTAATAGTATTCAAAGTAAGTGGGAAAATAATAACGAGGGGGTAGTGGATCTGTGGTTTTATTTATTGAAAGTTTAAATGTTAATATTTGTAGGTTTAAAAAGGATTTTATTGTAAGAGATGGGCATGGGGAGAGGGCTATAGTTTTAAAATATCATTCAGATTTAGAGGGATGTAGGGGGATACAACGAATCTGTTTCGATACGAGGCTACAGTGTTTCAAGTAAGCATTTTTAATTGCCGCATACAGACCCCTTCAAATAGATGCATCTAGGAAAAAGTTGGATGAAATGGCAGTTAATGGTAGGGAGGGTTCAAAGTTCCCCAAAGTAGATTTTAATTGTTTAAATGGTCAATTTCCCGTGACACTGAAAGGAATAGATATTTTTGAGAGGGCTAATGCACATTTAAAGATTGGTGTCACGGTGTTACAGTATGAAACAGAATTTGAAGAGGGTCAGCGTTCCGATAAGAAGGGTGTATTATTTCCAGTGCGGGCTCCTTCAATTGAATCAATAGAACATTGGGTGTGGCTTCTATACACCCCACCCACAGACTCCGATTCAATTGGTCATTTCAATCCAATTACGGATATTAGTAGGGTTCTAAGTGAGGGTAAAAAGCGGAATGGTGTTTGTTATTACTGTCCAACATGTCTCTCAAGATTTTGGACTGATTTAAAGTTAAAGCATCACATGAAACACTGTAAACGTCATGGATACCAGGCTGTGGAGACGGTAAGCGGAGATAGAGCGATCTTACGTTTTAAAAATTTTCAAAACACACTCCTGCAGAGCAATAAGATCGCTTTGGACTGCGAAGCTAAACTGACAGACGTGTGCGATCCGCCAAATTCAAATCGTGTTAAATTACATGAAGCCATAGGGGTCTTTTACGCTCATGCGCAACGAGATTCCAATAATACCATATAAGTGCTGGATGTAGTTGAGATGTTGAGTGAAGGTGAAGACTGCATGCGCTCGGCATTGGTCAGTCTGATCAAAACAGCGAACGGTGCAATTTCGCGCCTTCGTTATACAAACTATCCTATGCTCCTATCACCAGGTGACATAGTGGCCATTAAAAGTCGTAAAATGTGTTGGGTTTGCAAGGGAGAATTTGATGATGGTGTTGGGAATGGGGGGAGGAGGAAGGTGATCGACCATGATCATTTGTGGCATGAAATTACATCAGGAGGGAGTAACTTTAGAGGGGTAGCACACCAGTCATGCAATTTAAACGTTAGACAACAATATTTCGTGCCTGTTTTTATACACAATTCCAATTACGACTTAAAGTTTGTTCTTCCGGCGTTGGCCCGCATTGCCAAGGGTGGAGTTGTAGATGACGCATGGATAGATGGTTCTTTTTCATATAATATCATACCCAAATCATCGGAGAAGCTACTGCTGCTAGAATTCATGTGGAAAACAGTTGACAAGGGTAACACGTGCCTGAATAAAATCCGTTTTTTAGACTCTTTCAGCTTCTTCCCCAAATCTTTAAGTCAATTGATTCAGGTACAGAAAAGTGATAATTTTGATAGATTCCCCCTCTTTAAACAGCGCTTCCCCGATGATGAAATGTATGATTTATTAACGTGTAAGGGTATATATCCATATGATTATTACAACTCTGGCTCGAGACTAGATGAGTTGTCATTACCACCCATTGAAGCTTTTTACAATTCTCTTACTGAGAGTGAGTGCACCACTAGCGACTACGAATTTGCTAAGAGGGTTTGGGCAAAGGGCGGGTGTAAAAATGGGTGGGTTTATTGTAAGCTATACTTGGCCAGTGACGTACTCACTCTTTTCTGGACATTGTGTGCAAAAATACGAATAAAATCTATGGGGAATTTGGGTTGGATTTAGGTTATTATTTTTCCACTCCTCATTTGGTGATGGACTTGATACTTAAAATTAGCAAAGAAGAAATAGGTCTGATCGCCGATGTGGATCAGCATCTGTTTGTAGAGAGATCAATGAGGGGTGGTTATGTTTTTCACGGGGATCGTATCATGAAAACTGATCCGAGTGGACAGCACACCGATGAAAAGTCGGAAGCAGTTTTTTTGGATATGAATTCTCTTTACCCATCGGCAATGTCTCACTACTGTTTGCCGTGTGGCAATTATAAATAGCTTGACAATCAATGTGCTTCGAATTTCCCTGACATTGCCAGTGTTGAGGAGAATGGGGCACAGGGATAGTTTTTTGAAATTGACGGTGAAATACCCATGGAAATCCATGACTCGGTAAAAGACTTTGTTTTTCCGTGCATAAATAGACCGGTGGGTAGGGACTCTCTGAGCCCCTACAATTTATCTTTAGTAGAGGACGGGAGTATGCACTGGGTACCCTCAAAACAAAAATTAATTGCCGACCTCAACCCGAAACAGAATATCGTTGTTTATCACGTGCTATTGAAATGGATGGTGTCCAATGGTTTCAAGGTCACAAGGATTCATAGAGCCCTCCAATTTGATCAAAAGCCTTACATGAAAACGTTTATTGACACCATTGTCAGTAAGCGTTCACAAGCGAAAACGAAAGTTGAAAAAGAAGTCTAAAAACTAATTTTGAACTCAGCTTTCGGTAAAATGTGCGAGAGCGTACGAAACAGAAGTCGATGTGACATTGTAACCAACCCCAAAGATTGTGCTCGAATCATTGCGGATCCAAACTTCACATCGTTCACAATCATAGACTCCGATATGGTGCTCCTACACCGTAAGAAAAGAAACATTGTATTAAATAAAAATATTTCAGGCGGAAGTGCAATAACTGAAATATCCAAGAAACTCATGTTGTCATTTTATTATAATGTATGCGAGGTACAGTGGCCGATTGAGGGACAAGTTCAAGTGTATTACAGGGACACTGATTCACTCCTGTTAAAAGTCAAAACTGAAAATCTATTGCATGATTTGGAAAATGGCGAGTACATTAGCTCACGAATGGACTACACTAATTGGGACGAATCCCTCTACCCAGAGCTAGTGAAACGTCAGGCCCCAAATCAACTGTTAATGCTAAAATCTGAAACGGGTAGCGATCTGATATCCAGTGGTGTGTTTCCTGGTCCGAAGGTATACTGTGTGGAAACGCACGGCAAGGATATCAAACAAGTTTGCAAGGGGGTACCTACACACTTTGTAAAAAATAATTTCGACATGAGTGTGTATAGAAACTGTGTGGAACGTAGTTTAGTACCAAGGGCGAAAGTCATGGCGATTCGCTCTTTACAATTTAAAAACTACACAGTTACAGTTGAGAAAAACGCCATGTCTGCCATATCGGACAAAGTCTATGTACTTGAGGATGGTGTGAAGGTACTACCACACGGTCATTATTTAATTTCAGACCGAGTTGAATGTATAGAGTACAGAAAACAACTCGGTCTAGAAAAATTAACTTAAATTCATTTAAAAAAAGTATAAATTGGATGGTAGGGTTTTTTGGGTAATTGGGTGTTTTTAAATTCTTTTTTTTATCACACAAAATTTTCAATGTGTGTGTGTGTGTGTGTGTGTGTGTGTGTGTGTGTGTGTGTGTGTGTGTGTGTGTGTGTGTGTGTGTGTGTGTGTGTGTGTGTGTGTGTGTGTGTGTGTGTGTGTGTGTGTGTGTGTGTGTGTGTGCAAGGCAGATCAATTTCCACTATTTAATGCCAGCCCCGGCCTGGGCCCGCCGCAGCGGGCCCCCGCTTCCCGGCACCCGGCGCTTCCCGGCCCGCCCCCGGCCACCGCAGTGGCCACCCCCGGGGGGAGGGGGACCCCAAAATTTAAAATGCTGTAAATAAAAGTGTTTGATATTAGTTCAAGTGCTTTATTCTAATAAATGCTGTATTTTTCTATAAATAAAAAAAAGTGATATTTTTTCAAGTGCCTATGTAAATGTTGTATTTTTTTTATTATAAATAAATTAAAAAAAAGTGTATTTATTTAAGTGTTTTTTCTATGTGCCTATGTAAATGTTGTATTTTTTATTATAAATAAATTAAAAAGTGTATTTTTTCACGTTTAATGTGCTTTCAATGTAATATTTTTTTAAAGTATTGTTAGTTTTTTATGTATATAATAAAAGAAAATATGATTCTTTATTCGTCTTCTTCTTCTTCTTATTATTATTCTTGAACGGAGTAGTAATAGGGAAATTATTTAGTCATTAGACAGCCATAGTCTACAGTTAGTTGTCTAGGTGAACTGTTGAAGGGAACATGTATCAATTTAAAACACCATTCAGATCGTTTCTGTGTGGACCGTCAATGTCGGGCAAAACAGCACTCTTAACTAAAATAATTAAAAATTGCGATAAAATGTTTGTGGAAAAGCCGAAAAAAATCTACTATTGTTATAGTATTTGGCAGGAGTCATACGATAAAATAAAAGCAATTGCTGCCACCACGGGTTAGGTGCAGATACAGTTCATACAGGGACTTGATGTTTTCAACATTATTGAACCAAACTCTTGGCTGATCATTGACGATCTGGCTGAATATATTGAACAATAGTCCCAGGAAATGCTGCAATTGTTCACTGTTCGCTCTCATCATGAACAGATTTCCGTTACTCTGGTTCTATACAATCTCTTTCATCAGAGCAAATGTATGTGAACACTTGCTTTGAACTGCACCTACTATATCATCTACAGAGTTGTTCGTGATTCTAGCTCACTAATAACCCTCAATAAACAAATCTATCCAGGTGTCCCTAAATTTCTGCTCTCAGCATACAATCAGGCAACTAATAAACCCTACGGTTATATCCTATGGGATCTTAATCAAAATACACCCGAGGATCTGCGTGTAGTCACAGATATTTTCGACAATGAAATTACAGTGTATCTCCCTGTGAACGCTAAAAAGACCTATTAGTCGCTATCATCACACAGAAGAAACTACATGAAAATAGACATTTGTTTTCAGTTCTAAGCACTTCAAAACCTCCGCTTAGGAAAGCCATACTCAAACATGGTATTGACAATGATTTCATTAATCTAATTTCTGAACTTTGTTTAAATTTGACCGAGGGTAATGTTCAACTGCCAGAAGTAGTTAAGCAACAGGATAAAGCCACATCGTTCCATTGTACGTACATTGGCCTCTAAAAAGAAAGGAAAGAATTTTAAAAGGAAACGACTTCTTCAGGCTGGCGGTTGCTTTTTCACACTTTTACTGCCAATAATTGCAGGACTTGTAAACAGTTTTCTCTAGTGAGAATGGCAAAACCCTATAAATTGACTCCAATAGAACTCGCTCTCTCACCCGTGGAACACTTTGAGAACAATCTGAGTAAATTTCTTGACAATGAAAATATTGAGGATGATAAAAAACTGCTTTTACTTCAAGATGTACTTCACCGAGTGGACAAACATAAGTCCTATCGGTCGAAGGCCACTGCTGCTGCTGGTATTGATCACAAAAAAGAATCATCTCCTCAAGAGTCTGCTGCTGCTGCTGCTGGAACACAATTAAAGAAGGAGGAATTGGATTATATTGTATTGAAAATTGGAAATCTAATGCCCCACTCATATCGTGAACAAAGTAAACGACTCCTAACCTATCTCTTGGAAAGTGGTCAAGATCATATTCAAGTTGAGAGCAATGGGGAAGGGATTATAATTCAGGGCAAGAGCTATAATCTACTTGATTTAATCTATGACATGGTTACAAATCGTAAAGGACTATTATCATTTGACACTCATCTATACAACTTTCTAAATACATTAAACTTCCCCAAAAGTCTTATTGGCAATAGACAAATTCTAAAAAAATTAAATGAACATGCATCATCATCATCATCATCATCAACAACATTGACACCATTAAAATATGAACTTGAAGAAGAAGAAGATTTTAAATCAATTTTGGAAAATACTCACACACCACTGATAGCTAGACAAAAGCGAAGACGTATCAAGTCAACGTCACCATTACCACCACCATCACCACCAACAGCCAGTATACAAAAGGGTAGCGGACGTTACACAACGTGTTTACGTTCAAAATGGCTGAAGTTCTGAAAGGTGTCTATGAAAATATTGGTGAGGCAGGGAGTTTAAGTTCCCCCACCACTCTTTCCAAAGTCACTGGTGTTCACACTAAAAGTGTACAAGACTATCTACAAAATGAATCAAGTTACACTCTACATAGAAATCATAGACTTCGTGCCAATCAATATCGAAAAACTAAAGCCTTTTACCCATTGCATATAATGCAAGCAGATCTCCTGACTCTAGATGAGATTCAACGACGTCACAATACACCATACAAGTGCATCCTACTTGCAATTAGTGTTTATAGTCGTTATGCATATGCAATTCCATTGCGATCAAAGAGAGGCGTTGAAGTTGCTCAGGTCATTGAAAGTATTCTCGAACAGGATTCGTATAAAAAAATTCAAACGGATCGTGGTAGTGAATTTGTTAATCCTCATGTTGCAAAAGTACTAGAGAAATATAGTACACTGCTCTATCATAGTCATAGTCCTATAAAGGCTTCATTGGCCGAACGATTGATAAGAACTATTCGACTTTTAATTTCAAGATGTTGCACATTGGAAAAATACACCGGCTTTTATTCATGATTTAGATAAAATCATGTTGATTTATAATCAACGAGCTCATCGATCATTGTCCAACTCTACACCAACGGAAGTTCATCATTCTGATCATGATACAATTGACACCTTTCTTAAACAATATTCCAATGAATCGGTTGTCAAGAAGAAAAATCAATTCAATGTTGGTGATGCTGTTCGAATTAATAGAACAACTAATGTTTTTGAAAAGGGGAATTACTTGTGGTCTGCAGAACTTTTTAAAGTGGCAAAAATCCTAGACACAACCCATAACTTATCGTTTGCGTGATACCAAAGATGAAGAGATTCTCGGCGGCTTTTATGACTATGAACTACAAAAAGTTAAAAATAATAGTGAAATCTATCAAATTGAAAAGATATTAAAGACACGTACTCGCAGGGGTAAGAGACAGTTACTTGTTCGGTGGCTAGGATACAACTCTGATTTTGATTCTTGGATCGGTGTTGAAGATATTGACAATGCCCACTGATTTCTATGTAACTTTCATGTCCAATGTTTCCGATCCTCTCTACAACGACTTGAATAGAACAAGTGATTTTTGGACAAAACTCTCCCCCGCCATCAAATTTGACGGTGCATATGAAGTGGCTCTTGTCGACTGTATTCTCAAGAATACCTATGACATCCTGAGAAAGGATCGTGTGTGTGATATAAAAGTTATACCAATCGATTGGACTATGAATGGATTGGGCTATGTCGACTATGAATGGGTTGAAGCACTTAAACCTAGTGACTATCCACATGCCAAATTGAAATATATTGAATATGATAATATGGGAGATTTGTGTCGTAAAATCAATAGAAAAATCTCATATCGTAGGAATGGTACATTCCATTTTAATTATTCATAGGAACATGATAGGATTTACATTAGCTCACCTGTTGACACTGAAATAATTATTCTCAATGATAATCTGAGAGATGTTCTTGGCTTTAAACAGAATATGATCAATGGGAAAAATGCTGGCACCGTTTACGGAATGGATCAAGTTATTTTTGCTGATTATCCACCTGGTTTTGCCTCGGACTCTTGCATATTTGTCTATGCATCCTTTGTGGAAACATCGAGAGTCGGTAATTCAAATGTCCCCCTCCTACGTGTTCTTGAACGAAAAAACATCTCATGAACTTGTTCATCACTATAATATAAAGCATCTTCAGTATGTTCCTGTAAACACTTCGTATTTGGAACTCTGCCAGTTAACACTAAGAAGTGAATTGGGTGATCCTCTAGCAATAACAAAAGGCTTAGCAGTGATTACATCTCATTTTCGACCCATTGTCAACGACAGCACAATCACCTAAAATGAACAATAGAAGAATTCCATTTGTCTGCCCCGATATTGATTGTTATGTTGGTGCTTTGAGTCCACGTCAAATAGGCAATGGATTGGACTACTACAAGGGGCGTACTACAATGTCTGGCTATGGTCTTGGTAGCTGGTTTGCTAGGCTATTTCGTTCTGCACTACCCCTTGCCAGAAAATATCTTGTACCTGCTGCATCAAATTTTGCTGCCTCCACACTACAGGACTGGGGGTCGGGCAAGAATTTCAAGGAGAGTGTTAAGGAAAATATTAGATCTTCAGCAAGAGCCGTTGGTGAGCAACTAAAATCTTGACAAAACGGGGAGGGATTGAAAAGGATGCGTTCGCGTCATTCACTCATCAGTCTCCACCCAGGCAGGAAGCAAAGGACATCAACAAGGACTTTGAGGAATAAAACAACGAAGGCCAATAAGCAGAAGAAGAAAAAGAAAAAGATTGTTAGATCAAAGAAGGATTTCTTCTCTTAAGATGACTTATCTCCCCCACAAGGAATCATATCCATCAATCAGTTCCTCATTGAATCTATTCAATGCTGAAAATGTTGATGTCAGTGTCAAGTATGGCTACTATGAACAATTTCACCCCCAACAACCCCTCTCGGAAAATATACACTTTCAAATATTTTCCAATGAAGACTATTTCATTGATTTGTCGTCAACATTTATTGATTTAAATGTTGTGGTGAAGAAAAAGTCAGATAATACAACTCCAAATGCCGGCGATGGTCTCTTTTATGAAAACTGTATTCTACACAACCTATTTAAACAAATTAATGTATTTATTAATGGAACATTGGTGAGCACTAGCAATAATTTATCAAACTATGCAAGCTACATACAATCTATGATGATGACGCCAAAGGCATACAAGGAGTTGAGAGGACAATCATTGGGCTATGAATATCGATCAGGTGTTGATACTGACGGTGAGTTGACTACTGCAGTGACCCAGGAGCATCATCTAGTTGGAAAATTAAATCATGAGATATTGAATGGCTACCCCCCAATGTCAAGATTGACATAAAGTTACAGATGGCCCCATCGAATTTTGTTTTGAGAAAAACACTTCCTGCAGCACCCGATGCAAATGTCATTATCACATCGGCAATTCTCCACGTCCGAAAACAACAGGCTATGAGCTCTGTTTCATTGGCAGTGGAAAAGCTAAGAGCCAATGGCAACAACATTAAACTTCTTGTTCCCCATACGATCACCAATCAACGTCACATTGCCACCGGCTCTCGTAGCTATAGTGATTCATCATTTATCAATGGAGAAATCCCATCAAAATTGGTTTTGGCCTTTGTTAAGAGTGGTAGTGCCGTTGGATCCTGGACTGAATCCCCTCATGATTTTAATTTTTTCGGTCTATCTAGCCTCGTGTGCAAAGTGAATGGTATTCCACTGTACACTCTATCATTTGACAAAAAATCCTATAGAACTCTGTACGAGTTGACCATGCAATCTCTGGATCATGACTCTCAACTATTTGAAAATGGAATAACCGATTCAATGTTTTCAAAAAATTATGGGGTTATTGTTTTGGACTTGTCAGGGACTCAGGATATGAGCATAGTACGAACAGGGAATGTACGTTTAGAGTGTACATTTGCCGATGCTCTGACTGAGAGTATCACGCTAATATCACTGAGTCAATTAGAAACCTATTGGGGAATCACACCCGACGGCAGTGTTCTACTAGACCTAGCACCATGAACACAAACCAAATAATCAACGTATTTAGTATGGATCCATACATGTCCCAGTACAAGTCCTATTGCTTACCTTCGGACTTCATTGAAAAAATTCCAAGTGTTAACAATACCCTAATCATTATTAATAGCAGTCCATCGACTTTGAAGACCGGTCATTGGCTATGCATCTTTCAAACAGCGAAGAATATTGAATTTTTTGATCCTCTTGGCCTATCGTATAAATTCTACGCTCCATACATCAGCAACTTTATTGAAAGCAGGGGGAAAACCTTTATTCAAAATCAACGAAGAGTACAGGATTTAACGACTAAGACATGTGGCTTTCATACACTACTCTTTTTCATGTTCAGATGTCGTGGCTACACCTACAAGCAGTTTCTCAACATCTACGTTGACTTACCTCGATTGAACGACTTTCTAGTGGAGAATATACTTACAAGTGTATTTAATATTGATTTTAGTGCCCTAAGAATAAAATGTTCTAAAGATGTATGTGAAATTGTTTATTAATAAAAAAAAATTATATACATGATAAATTGACTTTTCTACTCTTTAGATTTCAGCCACTACTATTGTCGACAACAACTAGTGCAGGTAGATTATCTGAATTCACAGTGTACTGATCCTGATGTACTGCAATGTCAGGGTCACATTTTCTACAGGAGAGTGTGACTTCACTCTTGTCATATCTCTTTGTATAGTCAATGATACTATTCTCATTCATTCTATAGAATTCACAAGTTTCAATTTGCTTATTTGAAGCAATTTCACAAACAGTGTCCTCAAGTGTCGAATCACATTCCTTCACAGCCAAATAAAAATCAGTGGGCTTATAATCATAACACCCATTGTCTTCACAACGATGACGTAGAAACCATATTCTTTTGTTGTTCCAACAGTTGAATCGTTGACCCGGTTCCTCCTCCCAGAACAATCTAAAACCACGACGATACCAATCTCGTAGCAATAAACTAATATCACGGTTAGGATTCTTTCCAATCATACCGGGATATGTATTCTCCCACTGATTACATTTATCATAATGACAATTGGAGCATAGGTGACCTCTAGGATGAGAGTCACACACCTCTTCAAGACAGGAATTACAACCTTTAATTTGTACAGCATATCCTCTATGCAATTTACACGGATTGCATAATCTACACTTTTCATCATACTCATCAATCATTGTGCAATTCTCACATGATGACCAGCTGCCCTGTGTGTACATACATAACGGACATGTATGGAACATTTTGTCATGTGTTGACACTCTCACTGCCACAATGAAACTGAGCTAGCAACAACAAAAATTGTCTGAGAGAGAGAGAGAGGAGTAAATCATCCTTGAGCACCATCTTTCTCATGAAAAAAAAGTCCTAAATTTCTAAACTAATGTTTAAAAGCATATCCACAATATCATTTTGCCGTGTCGTGATCAATATATCAATAAATTGTGTAAATGCATTTGGACCACGACGTAGAAGCTTCATACAATAGTCTAATGATGGAGAATCAGTTTTCATTATATCGACAAGCATACCCCGAGAAAATATCTTCCTTTGAATAGACAGCTCTAGAAAATTGTCATCTAGAATCAAACGTTTTTCCATAAGAACTAGATTCCCCATGATTCGCTCTTTCTCGAATCTATCCATTTTTTAGAGTCCTAACTCTCTCACAACCAACTTCTGACTAACCAGAATTTTTTCTACTCTAAAAAATGTATGCTAGTCTACTATAGAAAGAAAAATACCTTTGATTTAGAAACAATTTTATTGAACATAATTACAATAATAATATCCACTGATGCATTTTGTTCTCATCAATATATTTCGATAGGACATCTAATGCTGACCGAAGTTTATTTATATGGAGAATATTCACTTTTCCAGCAAAACATAGCTGCTCCTCCTGCTTAAATTTGCTTAATGATATCACGTATCTGGCATACATAATGTCCCATTCAAGACATAGTCTACAACCAGCGGTTATTTCCACAGCCACATTGGGTACTCGTATATCGTTGCTGCTGTTGTCGGCTCCATCATTAATCTCCAATAATGTAAATGCACCACTCATTTTTCTCTACTAATATCCTCGCAAATAAACTATTCTATTTCAATTCAATTCTCTTACTAATGTGAATTGTAAAGAAAACTATTCCTTTTATTCAAATCCCACTCATCAATCAAGTTATCGTATATTGAACAACCTCTGATTGGCTCATAAAAAATGCCCACGTCAAACGATACATTAATTATGCAATTCTTATCAAAAACAAAAAGCTTGGCAGCTTTTCAAAATGTTCACGTGTAAATACACTGTCAAAGGCATGGGTTTTTCTTGCGCAATTCCAATGTATATTTTCATGTGTAATTGAAAACAACAGCAATTTCAATGTATATTTTTATGTGTAATTGAAAGTACTAGATATGTTACTACTTTTTTGTCTGTCCAAGCGCGTATTTGCGTGCTCAAAAAGTGCAAAACTGATGGAACGTTTTGAGAAACTTTGGGAAAAGTGGAAATATAGTATGAAATATGGGGAACCCAATGGAGATCAGTATAAAGTCGAGCGATTGCTCTACAACGTCTTATAAAGCACCCGAAAGCGCTAAACAAGCGCAGGTTTACCAGCCTCAATACAAAAGTACCAAAATTTCTGTTTTCCGAACAAACTGAAATTTCAAAATGTGAAGGAACAGTTGACTAGAGAAGATCATGAAATGGTCTCGGAATTTCAGAAAGGGGTTCCAGACAAATACTAAAAACCTTGTAAATCATAGTTGATTTCCAGATAGAAAATATGTTTTGACGAGGATACTCCCCCAAAACCCTCAGGGCAAGGGTTTTAAGTTATGCCCTGGGGGCTTATGAGATTTTTATAGAAAGTACTGTCGTAGAAACTTCAAAAAAGGCACATATGAAAAAAATCCTATGATGACAAAACATATTCAATCAGCAGCAATTCATGTGCAACTTTAATGACATGGTACTAAAACTACATCCGCAGAAAATAACATAAGTATTCCGTGACCCTTATAAAATATTCCGTTTATCATAAAATGTGTGGGGACCAAGGGCATTTCACTTTTTAAGACTAGCCTTTGGGACTTAATCTAAATTTCAGCAATTTGATTCAATTCCTAGTTCAATTTAAAAATCAGTATTTAATAATTACAGAATATTTTCAAAAACAAAATGCATCAGGCATCTATATAGTATACGCTCAACCCTCTCATTTGCTTGGGATTTTAGGCACAATTCTTCCATAATATTTCAAACATGTAAGTTTATTAAGAAAAAACAATTTTTTCAAAAGGGCACAATGATCAATTTTACGTGTCCCATTATTATCTTAGCAATTTCAAATTGTATAGTATACTTTTTTCTTTCAAATAATAAATATATGACATATAACAGGGGTCCAAACAACCAAAAATTTTAATCTGTGGACAGGGGTCCGCAAGAAGGCAGTCCCCCACTACCAAAAATTACGCTTTTGAGTTACCCCCATTTGGGGTAGTCACAAGGGTCAGCCAATCCGAAATGCAATGGAAAGGCCTCACACTGGGAGTGCCTCCTTCACGATCGAGGCAGCTCCCAAGCCAGGTAAGTATGTTTTGTTAAGATCTAACATTTTACTAATATCTTTCGACATAAATTTGGTTGCTTTGAATAACACCCAGAAGCTCCGATTTATTAAACAGATGCAGGTTTACAAAACTTTTTCACATAAATGAATCAAGTCTCTAAATTATCAGAGGCAACGCTATAGCATTGCCTATAGTAAAGGCCATACGGCTCCAATGTTTTATTATTATTATTTTTTTTCCAGAGGCACTTCATCTGGAAGGGGTCGTCATTTTAGTACCCTTTTCAAGTGATTGGAGGGCAACAAGCCCTCCCCCCCACGCCCATCATTCCCCGAACACATCCAATCAAAATTTTGAGATAGCCATTTTGTTCAGCGTAGCTGATTTACACATAGAAAATACATTTTTGAGGAGGACACTCCCCCACAGCCCTCAGGGCAAGGGTTGTAAGTTATGCCCTGGGCTATTTGAGGTTTTTATAGAAAGCGTTGTCGTAGAAACATCCAAAAGGACTCATTCGATTGGAAATTCAAAGGGGTAATGCCCTTTTCATTAGTCGAAAGTGATTGGAGGGTAACTAGCCCCCCCCCCCCACGCCCATCATTCCCCCTAACACATCCAATCAAAATTTTGAGATAGCCATTTTTTTAAGCGTAGTTATTTTCCCTATAGATAATATTTTTTTGAGGAGGACATTAACCCACAACCCTCAGGGCAAGGGTTTTAAGTTATGCCCTGGGGGCATATAAGGTTCTTAAAGAAGGTGTTGTCGTAGAAACTTCAAAAAAGGCTCATTCGATTGGAAATTCAAAGGGTAGTGCCCTTTTTAATAGTCAAAAGGGATTGGAGGGCAACTACCCCCCCCCCCCCCAACCCCCTTCATTCCCCCAAACACATCCAATCAAAATTAGAGATAGCCATTTGGCTCAGCGTAGTTGATTTCCAGATAGAAAATATGTTTTTGTGGAGGACACCCCCCTCAATCCTCAGGGTAAGGGTTTTAAGTTGTGCCCTGGGGGCATGTAAGGTTTTTATAGAAGGCGTTTTCGTAGAAAAAATAAAAGGCTCATTCGATTGGAAATTCATAGGGCTAGTGCCATTTTTAATAGTCGAAAGTGATTGGAGGGCAACTAGCCCCCCTCTCACGCCCATCTTTCCCCCAAACACATCCAATCTAAATTTTGAGATAGCCATTTTGTTCAGCGTAGTTGATTTTCATATAGAAAATACGTTTTTGAGGAGAACAGTCCCCCACAGCCCTCAGGGCAAGCGCTGCAAGTTATGCCCTGGGGGCATATAAGGTTTTTATAGAAAGCGTTGTCGTAGAAACTTCAAAAAGGACTCATTCAATTGAAAATTCAAAGAGGTAGTGCCTTTTCAATAGTCGAAACTGATTGGAGGGCAACTAGCCCCCCCCCCACGCCCATCATTCCCCCAAACACAATCAATCAAAATTTTGAGATAGCCATTTTGTTCAGTGTAATTATTTTCCAAATATAAAATATTTTTTTGAGGAGGACACTAACCCACAACCCTCAGGGCAAGGGTTTTAAGTTATGCCCTGGGGGCGTATAAGGTTTTTATAGAAGGCGTTGTCGCAGAAACTTTAAAAAAGGCTCATTCAATTGGAAATTCAAAGGCCAGTGCCCTTTTTAATAGTCAAAAGGGATTAGAAGGCAACTAGCCCCCCCCCTCCCCACGCCCATCATTCCCCCAAATACATCCAATCAAAATTTAGAGATAGCCATTTTGTTCAGCGTAGTTGATATCCAGATAGAAAATATGTTTTTGAGGAGGACACCCCCCTCAACCCTCAGGGTAAGGGTTTTAAGTTATGCCCTGAGGGCATATAAGGTTTCTATAGAAAGCGTTGTCGTAGAAACTTCAATAAAGGCTCTTTCGATTGGAAATTCAAAGGGCTAGCTCCCTTTTTAAATAGTCGAAAGTGATTGGAGGGCAACTAGCCCCCCCCCCCCCAACAATCATTCCCCCAAACACATACAATCAAAATTTTGAGATAGCCATTTTATTAAACATAGTTTAAGTTCTGGAAATTAGGTATTTGAGGATGACAACTCCCCCACAGCCCTCAGGGCAAGGGTTGTAAGTTATGCCCTCGGGGCATTTAAGGTTGATTCTAAGGCAACTGATACCCCTTCCACACCCACCATTTCCCCAAACACATCCAATCTAAATTCTGATACAGCCATTTTGAACTTTCAACGTTGTTGAAAGTTCTGGAAATTATATAATTGAGCAGGACACTTCCCCCACAGTCTTCAGGGGCAAGGGTTGTAAGTTATGCCCTGTGAGCATATATGGTTCATATGAAAGGAATGCTCCTATAAACTTCAGAGAGGGCTCGTTTGATTGGAAATTGAAAGTTCTAGTTCACTTTTAAAGCTTCAAAAGATATTGGAGGGTAGCCAGTTTCCCCCCTCCAAAACCTTTTTTTCCCAAATGCATCCAATAAAAATTTTAAGATAGCTATTTTGATAAAAATAGTTCAAAGATCATATAACAAAAGTGTCGGTGTTGACACAACCCCCCTGGGCCCGGGGGCAGGCGTTGTAAGTTATGCCCTGGGGGCATATATGGATCTTATGGAAGGCAAGCTCGTATTAACTTCAAAGAGGGCTCATTTGATTGGAAATTGAAAGTTCTAATTCACTTTTTAAGAGTCAAAAGAGATTGGAGGGCACCTAGCCCCCCCCCCTTTTTTCCTCAAACCCATCCGATACGAACTTTGAGATAGGCACAGTAAAGCGTCATTGGCGCTTTACTGAAAACGAATTATATTACAAATTTTTTGTTTGTACTTAATATTGAAAATAAATATTGAAATTACAGTAAAATTTTGAGCTGATTAGTTTTCAGCAATTAGTATCATTATACATCAAATATTTAGTTTAATTTATTAGTTCTTTCCAAGATTGTTCAAGACAAATATAATTTCAATACAAACAAAATTTGGATACTGCCCCCTTCTTTATCTGTAAAAACCTAAAGCCTTCTGCGTCATTGGCGCTTCACTGAAAACGAATTACTCGTAGATTACAAATTTATTCTTTTCTAGTTCTTATAGCATTGAAAATAAAAATTACAGTGAAAACAAAATCTTGAACTGATGGATCTTTCAACAATTAATATCATTACATGTCTAATATTCAATCTGATTTTGTTTATACTTTCCAAGACTGTTCAAGACTCATATAGTCTTCAGTAAAGCGCCAATGACGCAGTAGGTTTTAGGCTTTTGCAGTGAGGCGATACCCAAACTCTTGTTTGTAATTATTTTTATTCGATTCGAGCTTCATTTGCATATTCAATCTCAGTTTCTCTCGTTTTAAGATCTATTTATTCATTTACATTAATGTCTATTGTGTGTTTGTTCGCATTGATTGTTTATTTAATTTATGTTCGTTTTAAGTTTCATTTATACTTCAATAGTAAAATATTTTTTTTCGTTTTAAGCTTGATATTCATATTCAATCGAAGCATTACTTGCTTTAAGATGTGTTTAATCATTTATATTATTACTTGTTGTATGTTTTTTGCTATGATTGTTTATTTAATTTCTATTCGTTTTGGGTTTCAATTATTCTTTAATAGTAAATTCTGGTCGTTTTGAGTATGAATTTTAATAGGTATTTAAATCTGCTGAGCTTAAGTTTAAAATGGTTTTTTACTTTTCTTTGAAAAACTTATTTTTCGGAAAGTTTTTTTTTAATTAACTTTTTAAAATAGCAATGCCCCATTTCATTTTCATATGCAAACGTTTTAATCCTTTTAATGCAAGTTTATCTTTGTGAGAAAAGAATATCAGGGGCT
This sequence comes from Artemia sinica, assembly GCA_027921565.1. Lineage (NCBI taxonomy): Eukaryota > Metazoa > Arthropoda > Branchiopoda > Anostraca > Artemiidae > Artemia > Artemia sinica. The sequence goes on from CM051266.1 coordinate 7,430,514, forward strand.
TCTCACTCTGTTAATCAATATGACTGAAAAGTCGAAACTTTAATTTCTGAGAACCCAGGGGCCGTTCTACTGATTATGCAAATTATTTTCTCGTTAACAACCAAAGGGGGTTTTAGTCATTACTACTGCAGCTAACAACTCACCACAGAACCAAGCCGTCTGAGACCAAAAACAATCACTTCAGCAATTCTATTCGAATCTTGGTTCAATTTAAATTTCAGCAATTAATAATTACGTACTATTTCGAAAAAGATGCATGGGGATATTAATTGAATTATGGCGAGTGGTCATTGGCTTTTTCACCATTAAATTTTAAGCTCTCGCGCTTTTACAGCACTATTTCTTTTTTTAGTGATGTGGAAGTCTGTAGTCAGCTCAAGCTATTCCTCGTAAACTCTGCAGACTAAAATGTACCGAGATGATCAGCATGTATTGGAATGAACGATAATTTAGAGGGGTAAGTTTCCGTGACTTATTAGCTTATATCTTTTCCCGTAGGCTTCTGTTTGTAACAGGCTTACGTTAAACCATTCATAGGCTACTGTGAGTAAAAATTATAGGTTGCTTGGCAACTCTTCTACAGCCTCTGTGGAAGAGTTAGGAAATAGGTGTAGAGAATGGCAAATAGAGTTGCAAAGCTGAGATTTGGGCAGCCCATCTACTTTAAATAATGTAAATAGAGAGTTACCCGCGCAATGGAATGTAAGAACAAAAAAAAAAATTTTAAACAAGAAAAACGGGTTTTAATTTTCTATAAAGCAGTGAAATACAAAACAATTAATTATGAACAAAAGCTCCGAATATTTCGGCCCCACATCCGGGAGCCTTTCTCAACGGAAAAAAAAATAAAATAAAATAAATAAATAAAAAAAACAAAAAACTCAACTTACATCACAATACTAAACACATAAAGAGAAAGAAAAAAAAAACAAAAGAAAAAATATAAATAAATAAGAAACAAAACTCACATATTAAATAAACACTTCCATGCACTGAATGTCTATAATGATTCAACTCGCCTCCTCCCAGTGTATAAATGGAAATATATTAAATAAACACTTCCATGCACTGAATGTCTATAATGATTCAACTCGCCTCCTCCCAGTATATAAATGGAAATCTATCAAAAATGAAGAATATATTTATACTTAGACCAAAACAATAAAAGGTCAACTAACCCCCCGGCCCATAACCCCTAATTAAATTTCACAAGTTCATCAACCAATTTATGAATTATAAATTGAATGGATTCGTTTGGTTGCAAGCTTAGCTGCAGTTCGTTTACTTTTCTCATCATTTAACCCATTCTGACCTTTGTTGGCAAGGTCATCTTTCGTTTCAGAAATATTATTAAAATCAGTACTGGTTGAATATCTTGCCTGCATTTTAATTAAACTATTATAAATTGAATTGATCCCAAATTCCCCTTCATCTCTATTTATACTAGTACCCCCATATATTATCTTTTTTATTTCTATAATTTCCCTGAAGCTTTGTAAAAGTCCTACAGACGTATCTACTATTTTTGTTTGATCAAATAAAATACTGTGATGAGGAAAATTATAAAGATGTTCTGCAACAGCTGACTCAAACGTTTCTGGTGTTTTGTTTTGTTTTAGAGCGCAATCTATTGCATTCTTGTGTTGTTGTAGCCTATTTTCTAAAGTTTGTTGCGTTCTTCCCACATAAAATTTACCACAAGAACATGGAATTTTGTATACTCCCTTTTGCAAATTTCTCGGTACCTTGTCTTTCCCTTTATTTAACAACGAGCTTATATTATGTCCTGATTTAAATGCTGTATTTATATTATGTTTTTTTAATTCTCTTCTTAATTTTTGTGATAAAATTGGTATAAAAGGCAAAGTTATGTAATTTGTTTCTTGATTTGACCCATCTTCTTCTAATATTTTTGGTTCCGTCAACTTTTTTTTCCTTTTTTAAATTATTTGAGAAATCATATTTTCCGGATAGCCATTACCTATTAGAATATCCTTAATAAAAATTAGTTCATTTCTTATGTATCCTGGTGATGCTAATTTTAATACCCTATCAACTAAAGAAATAACCACACCCCTTTTTACCTGGATTGGATGATTTGATGTGAAAGACAAATAACGGTTGTTACTAGTCGGTTTACGGTAAATTGAAAATGCTAGTTCGTTATTATTTCTATGGATCAAAATATCTAGAAACGGTAACTTATTCTCTGTTTCCTTTTCAATTGTAAAAATTAATTCTCCTCCCAAATTATTTAAATGTTCCAAAAAACCTTCAATTTCTGATTCCCCGTAATTCCAAATAACTAAAATATCATCCATATATCTGCCCCAAAATTTAGGTTTTAAAAAATATGTTAAAAACCTAAATTTTGGGGCAGATATATGGATGATATTTTAGTTATTTGGAATTACGGGGAATCAGAAATTGAAGGTTTTTTGGAACATTTAAATAATTTGGGAGGAGAATTAATTTTTACAATTGAAAAGGAAACAGAGAATAAGTTACCGTTTCTAGATATTTTGATCCATAGAAATAATAACGAACTAGCATTTTCAATTTACCGTAAACCGACTAGTAACAACCGTTATTTGTCTTTCACATCAAATCATCCAATCCAGGTAAAAAGGGGTGTGGTTATTTCTTTAGTTGATAGGGTATTAAAATTAGCATCACCAGGATACATAAGAAATGAACTAATTTTTATTAAGGATATTCTAATAGGTAATGGCTATCCGGAAAATATGATTTCTCAAATAATTGAAAAAAGGAAAAAAAAGTTGACGGAACCAAAAATATTAGAAGAAGATGGGTCAAATCAAGAAACAAATTTCATAACTTTGCCTTTTATACCAATTTTATCACAAAAATTAAGAAGAGAATTAAAAAAACATAATATAAATACAGCATTTAAATCAGGACATAATATAAGCTCGTTGTTAAATAAAGGGAAAGACAAGGTACCGAGAAATTTGCAAAAGGGAGTATACAAAATTCCATGTTCTTGTGGTAAATTTTATGTGGGAAGAACGCAACAAACTTTAGAAAATAGGCTACAACAACACAAGAATGCAATAGATTGCGCTCTAAAACAAAACAAAACACCAGAAACGTTTGAGTCAGCTGTTGCAGAACATCTTTATAATTTTCCTCATCACAGTATTTTATTTGATCAAACAAAAATAGTAGATACGTCTGTAGGACTTTTACAAAGCTTCAGGGAAATTATAGAAATAAAAAAGATAATATATGGGGGTACTAGTATAAATAGAGATGAAGGGGAATTTGGGATCAATTCAATTTATAATAGTTTAATTAAAATGCAGGCAAGATATTCAACCAGTACTGATTTTAATAATATTTCTGAAACGAAAGATGACCTTGCGAACAAAGGTCAGAATGGGTTAAATGATGAGAAAAGTAAACGAACTGCAGCTAAGCTTGCAACCAAACGAATCCATTCAATTTATAATTCATAAATTGGTTGATGAACTTGTGAAATTTAATTAGGGGTTATGGGCCGGGGGGTTAGTTGACCTTTTATTGTTTTGGTCTAAGTATAAATATATTCTTCATTTTTGATAGATTTCCATTTATATACTGGGAGGAGGCGAGTTGAATCATTATAGACATTCAGTGCATGGAAGTGTTTATTTAATATATTTCCATTTATACACTGGGAGGAGGCGAGTTGAATCATTATAGACATTCAGTGCATGGAAGTGTTTATTTAATATGTGAGTTTTGTTTCTTATTTATTTATATTTTTTCTTTTTTTTTTTTTTTCTTTCTCTTTATGTGTTTAGTATTGTGATGTAAGTTAAGTTTTTTGTTTTTTTTATTTATTTATTTTATTTTATTTTTTTTCCGTTGAGAAAGGCTCCCGGATGTGGGGCCAAATATTCGGAGCTTTTGTGCATAATTAATTGTTTTGTATTTCACTGCTTTATAGAAAATTAAAACCCGTTTTTCTTGTTTAAAATTTTTTTTTGTTTTTAATGGAAAAGCAGTGTGGTCTAAGAAATTATTTATGGAATGTAAGCAATGCATTGTAAGGTAATGCAATGTAAGCAATGTAAATAGAGAGCTTCGTTTTATGACATGAAAAGTATTGGATTCAAAAAGGTATGAATTGCTAAAGAAAACCACTTTCCATGAGCCACTTCAAATGCACCTGATTTGTCTTTCAAGCCCGGTAACTTTACCCAAGAAGCTACAATGAAGACACGGGATCATTTTTTTTTTGTGGAGGCAGCTAAGCTTTCTATCGGATATTCATAACTAGCTGAAATCTCCCAGACAAGTATTTGAGATAAGACAAAAACTGGATAAATTTGGAAAGCAAATTCCAGCAGCAAGTGGTAATTGTTACTGGCTATTTATTTTAGCGCCTGATTCTAAGTGTTTGACTGATTTCTTAATTTTTTGAAGAACTAGCTTAATGAAATAAATATTAATTCGAACACCTTTCAAACTTATAATCAAGACTCAATTACTAACACCCGTTTAATGAGATGTGCTGACTTGAACAATGGAAACTTGGTTAATTTTCAAATAACTTACTTTTTCAGTCAAAGTTAGTGGAGATTTTCACTACCCAATCTCATAACCAGTTTTGCTTTCTATTTGATGTCTATTTATTTCATTGTTAATCTATTGATATTTACATGTAAGAATAATAACAAAGACAGTGTAATAACTTGCGAACATGAATCAGCCTCAAGTTAAATTTACGAGATTGCACTAAAATCTAAACCTGTTTCAGGTGTGCGACAAATTCAATCAAGGTCACACTTGGAACATTAAATAGAAAAGCTGAATGACCCAAAGCCATTATCGGTGTTTCAATGTATATCGGTGTTTAATTAAAAATGTTCTAATCAAACCGTATGTATAAATGAAATCTGAAATAAACTGTCCTGATCTCTGGGGTCTTAACTCTTAAAACAAAGCTAGTGGTATGTGTTTTAATCCTTTTTCTTAATGCTTTAAAGCTTTTCAATTTGGTATTGACTCAATAAAGGTAAATAGGTAAGGTTGATGATAAGGCACTAGATGTTTAAAGTCCAAACCGCAGGTGCTGATCTCCGTCTCAAGGCCCTTTAGCCAGGAAGGGTAATGGCGAGATGGGGGCCAGCCATCCTGTGCTTTCGTACACCTTTCCTGCTTACCTTCCCCAGATTTCTCTAAGTAACCATTTAGAACTGTTTTGACTTTAGCTGAGCTTACAGAGTCACATCACTGATCCCCGTCCCAAACCAAATAATTGGCCACACCAGGAATCAAACCTTCGCCCTTTTGACAAAAGATTCCAAATCTAGCGCACCATCTACTTGGCTAGGACCTATTCAATTCAATTCAATTTATTAAATACTAGAATAAATACATAAATACACTTAAGCGCTAGAGGTCCCATGAAGAATAGCTTGCAGAGGGCCTCGTATAAATCACAAAATCCACGCAAAACAAATCAGGGAAGGAAAAAAAAATGCAACCATATCTCAAAAATATAAACACAATGCGAGAAAAATCAACAACAAAAAAACAACAACAAAAAACAAACAACTGCTACACAATAACCTTTGACTTTTATCCAAACTGAAAATGTCCTGTAATTTATTAAGAAGCCAAACCATTAGAAATTATATTAAACAACTGGGTTCGAATCTCATTCAACATAATAAGAGAGGATAAAATAAAAAAATTATATAAAGTAAAGCGGAAAAAATAGATAAAGCAAAATGAATAAAGAAATAAAGAAAAAAACGAAATTACTTCAAGCCTTAGAGAATATTTTTCTGCAAAGGGAAGAAGAGTTTTTGATAAGAGAAAGTTCACTGGGAATAGAGTTCCAAAGATATGGTTGTATTTTTTTTTCCTTCCCTGATTTGTTTTGTGTGGATTTTGAGATTTATACGAGGCCCTCTACAAGCTATGCTTCTTGGGACCTCTAGGGCTTAAGTGTATTTATTTATTTATTGCAGTATTTAATAAATTGAATTGAATTGAATCATCTATACATCTATATATGTTATTTATATACCAAAAGGAAGTCAGGTTGGTCTAAGAAATTATAACCTTTATAGAAGGAATTTAAATCCCAGTGAAGTTGAAAAATAATAGCAATAAAAGCAAGAGCCTAGTATCTAACACAATATGAAGCATACAACACAAGATATCTTGTGTTGTAAAACTATGCCCACATAAAATTTGGTGATTTTATAATTTACATAATCTATGTTTACAATCCGTACTTTTGTATTTAGTGTCTTTTTTTTGTTCGTAAAACCAAGAAAAATTTTCACGACAAACTATACAACAAAAGTAGAAAAGACCCCCGCCCCCTGAAAACAACTTTTTTCGTCTTAGCTTCCAAACCCCTTGCCACTATAAATAATTTTGGTAAATTTGCAGTGTACAACATAATTTAGCTAGGATTAAATTGAACACGTCACTTGATTCTTTTTTTATACTTCTTTATAATACAATAACGACTTCTAGGACAAACTCTGTTTTGAGCCTTAAAAGGGCTTAGAGGGTTCAAAACAGCTTGTGGTCCCCAATAGTTCAAAAATTTATTTAATCACTAGTGAGAAAAAATGGCAATTTATAGCTGATTCAGGAATGGTAGTTATTAGTTTTCTTAGTCTTAATAATAAAATAACGTTTTGACTACAAGTTTGCAATATTTTTAGAGCTAGAAACCCCTCAATAACTACTGTGATGTCATTTTAGAGGGGTTTCAGGTTGTTTTTAAGAAATCCTACGAATTTGTTTTCTTAACAACATTTTACTATTGTACCTAAGGAAAATTACAATTACCATTCCTAAATCAACTGCAAATGGTTATTATTTTTCACTCGACAATTTTTTTTAAACATTTAAATTTTTGGCCACTATCGACTGTTTTGCCTTTTGGGGCCCCATTAAGGGATCAATATGGAATTTGACCCACAAATAATTAATGAACTCTAAAAGGGCATAAGAAAAGGCATCAAGTGATGTATTCACTTTGATCCTAGCTAAATTATGTTGTAAACTACAAATTACCCTTAATTTCTGGATACGCTGTCCTCTTTTTACTGGCTTAATGCGGTGCAACGGTGATAAGTAGAAAACACGAGGCCTGATAACTGCATTAATTACAAGAGCAAGAACATACCTATTTACACTATATTTACAAATAGTTTACATCATATTCTCCCAAAATAAAGTAATCAGACACCTTGTGCCGGTGCAGTGGAAGAAGTTGAGACTTCCGGTGTGAAAGATCTCTGGTTCAATCCCGCACGGCACAAGGAACTGTAACCTTTGAAACACCGCACTGGCTTTCTATACGGTGTGAGACTAGTGTATGACTTTCTCTGATGCACTGGCTGATGTAACAGCCTTTTAAACAATCACGGACATCCATGTTTTAATTACCAATGGCTAAGAGATCGTAATGACGATCCATTATGACGTGTGTCATAACAGATCGTCATAACAGAGCTGTTATGACGTTTAAAAGCAAAATGGGTGTCATACTGTGTACAGTACAATGACGTTTTTATTATTTTTATATATGACATCACACCACCATGATTTATCAAAGTTTTAGCTTCTTTTTAATTTCAGCTTCTTTGGAATTTTTGTAGTTCTTATGAAAACACTTTTTGTCAATGACACTAGCACCTTTAATTCTTAATAAATCAATATTGAAGAAAATTACATTGATTTCTGGTCTTTCATGGTTCTCAAGGCTTTCATTCTTAATGAAATCTTAATAAATCAATATTGAAGAAAATTACATTGATTTCTGGTCTTTCATGGTTCTCAAGTCTTTCATCACTTTGACCAAGTGGATTTTAATTCATTTTTTTTTTCTTAAATAAAAGCCCTTCTATTTCTAAGAATAGCCTTGAATAATAAAAAAAATGTATATATAGATTTTTCAAATGCTTGAAGACACACTAATGAGTCACGTGACGAAAATCGTAATCACTCAAGTTAATCAGTAGAGGAATGTTATTCAAAATGCTGTTGAAATAGGAATATCTCGATACTCGATACTTCCATTTAGTCCACATTTTTCACTGGCTTGTATAATCCTCGTTTTTCTCTTTTTAAATATTTTTTTCGTTTTATCATGATTAGCCAGTGTGGTCTCAGAAATTATTTACAACAAGCTTGCGGGGAGCATGTGACCAAGTCTGTTCTTAATTATTTTGATTTTTCCAAAAAACACGCTAACTTAATTAGCCAGCAAGAATTTTTACAGAATTGTAGGTTTCATAGAATTCTTCCAAAGTCTCTTCGTTTTCGATTAAATATGGGCACGCAATCGGAACTAAAATTTAGAGATAGGATTGGTTTTCAATAATTGAATCTCATTTTAAAAGACCATAAAAACCGACGTTTTTTCTTAGTAACATGATCTCAAAAGTTCGACATTTGTTACAGCGTAACCTCTCGTCACCAGATTTTCAACAGATTTCTAAAATAGCTCAAAGTTCTTTCCGTCACGACTTTTTCATACCTAGAACTCGTTTATCAGAAAAGTTTGTAAAACTATAATACGAAAAATTTCAAAATTCCAGATGTTTTCTTCCTAGATTCTGTCCTGGCCCTACCATTGAGAACCTATATTCGAAAGTTCTTACACCAAAAGAAATCTATGTCTTGTCAAAGGGACCAACATTTTACTTGCCTCATCCACGAGTAAATTTCTCAGAGATAGTATCCAGTGTGGAGGCGGGTATATTTGGTTCAAGAGGTATTGTGGAAAACCCAGACTTACTTCGAGGGGAGGTTGTCAAGAATCTTCTTGACTTCACCCCTTATTCATCTAATTCAAAAAATCGGGAAACACAAATTCTGAAAAATTTAACAAAAGACCCAGGCATCATCACCACCAGGGCTGACAAAGGGAATAAAATTGTTGTCCTTGATAAAATCTCATAACAAAAAAGTTACGGATATTTTGTCCGACACCCACACTTATAAACCTATAGATTCAGACCCCACCGACAAGTTCACCCGTGAAGTACGAAAAGACCTGGAAATTTTACGAAATGAAAGACTCGTTACTCAAAAAAAAAAGAAAAAAAAGAAGGAGTTATCCTTTCACCGTTACATGGAAAGGGTCGTCAAATTTTAGTTGTGTTTTGTTTTAAGGTTCGAAACTTTTTATAGTATCTTTGTATTTTTATTAGTAATTTTTATTTTATTATCGTGCACTGAAGACGGTCAAGCGGAGGTCTTGACCGAAATATTTGCATTTTTTTCCACATTTTTCACTGGCTTGTATAATACTTGTTTTTATCTTTTTTCCTATTTTTTCGCTTTATCTTTTTTAGCCAGTGTGGTCTCAGAAATTATTTAATTTTCCAAACTGAGTGAGGAGTAAAAATAAATTCTACTTTCGAAGCTATAAACTACGAATATTCCACAACGAGTGAGGAGTACACAAAAATTCTACTTTCGAAGTTAAAAACTTAAAAGTTTTTCTCCGAACCGAGTGATGAGTATAAAAAAATTCTACTTTCGAAGTTAAAAAACTTCGAATTTTCCAAACTGAGTTAAGAGTATAATAAAAATTCTACTTTCGAAGTTGAAAACTTTGAATTTGCCAAACCGAATAAGGAGTAAAAAAAAATCTACTTTCGAGGTTAAAAACTTCGAATTTTCCAAACCGAGTGAGGAGTATAAAAAAAACGAAAAAATTGTGCATCTTTCAAATAAGCCTTACATCCTAAGAAAATAGGATGATAAATTTTAGTAGTCGCATAACACTTCGACCATTTGAATAGGATTACCTTCATTCATATCAAAACCACTGATCGATATCGTGAAAAAATTAGATTATCTTCATTATGAGTCAAAACTCCAAGTGATGGTTATATTTGCGCAACAAATGGAAACCGGCCATATAGTTCTCTATTAGCTTATAAATACGACTTGACACTAAAAATCGTTTCAAAATCGGTACAAATTTCCTTGATTTCGATTCTAGGAAAGCCCGAGATTCGTGATTAACCATTGCATAGTATTTTTAACCCTATACACAAGAAAACAATGGGGCACTAGTTTTCGGCGGAAAAGTGCTTTAAGGTCTCCATTTTGAAGTTTTTACGACAACGCTTTCCAGAATTTCTGTTTTCCGAACAAACTGAAATTTCAAAATGTGAAGGCATATATATATATATATATATATATATATATATATATATATATATATATATATATATATATATATATACATATATATATATATCTATATATATATATCTATATATATATATATATATATATATATATATATATATATATATATATATATAGATATATATATATAGATATATATATATATATGTATATATATCTATATATATATATATCTATATATATATATATATATATATATATATATATATATATATATATATATATATATATACATATATAAATATATATATATATATGTATATCGGTGTTTAATTAGAAATGTTCTAATCAAACCGTATGTATAAATGAATTCTTGAATAAACTGTCCTGGTCTCTGGGGTCTTAACTCTTAAAACAAAGCTGCTGGTATGTGTTTTAATCCTTTTTCTTAATGCTTTAAAACTTTTTAATTTGGTATTGACTCAATAAAGGTACATAGGTAAGGTTAATGATAAGGCACTAGATTATTAAAGTCCAAACCGGCGGTGCTGATCTCCGTCTCAAAGCCCTTTTGCCAGGAAGGGTAATGGCGAGATGGGGGCCAGCCATCCTGTGCTTTCGTACACCCTTCCTGCTTACCTTCCCCAGATTTCTTTAAGTAACCATTTAGAACTGTGTTGACTCAAGCTGAGCTTACAGAGTCACATCACTGATCCCCGTCCCAAACCAAATAATTGGCCACACCACGAACCAAACCTTCGCCCTTTTGACAAAAGATTCCAAATCTAGCACACCATCTACTTGGCTAGGATCCATTCAATTCAATTCAATTTATTAAATACTGCAATAAATACATAAATACATTTAAGCGCTAGAGGTTCCAAGAAGCATAGCTTGTAGAGGACCTCGTATAAATCACAAAATTCACGCAAAACAAATCAGGGAAGGAAAAAAAATACAACCCTATCTCAAAAATATAAACACAATTCGAGAAAAATCAACAAAAAAAACAAACAAAAAACAGACAACTGCTACACAGTAACCTTTGACTTAATTTTATCCAAACTGAAAATGTCCTGTAATTTATTAAAAAGCCAACCCATTAGAAATATTATTAAACAACTGGGTTCGAATCTCATTCAACATAATAAGAGAGGAGAAACTAAAAAAAATTATATAAAGTAAAGCGGAAAAAAAGATAAAGCAAAATGAATAAAGAAATAAAGAAAAAAAAACGAAATTACGTCAAGCCTTAGAGAATATTTTTCTGCAAAGGGAAGAAGAGTTTTTGATAAGAGAAAGTTCACTGGGAATAGAGTTCCAAAGATATGTTTGTGTTTTTTTTTTCCTTCCCTGATTTGTTTTGTATGGATTTTGAGATTTATACGAGGCCCTCTACAAGCTATGCTTCTTGGGACCTCTAGGGCTTAAGTGTATTTATGTATTTAATGCAGTATTCAATAAATTGAATTGAATTGAATCATCTATACATCTATATATGTTATTTATATACCAAAAGGAAGTCAGGTTGGTCTAAGAAATTATAACCTTTATAGAAGGAATTTAAATCCCAGCGAAGTTGAAAAATAATAGCAATAAAAGCAAGAGCCTAGTATTTAACACAATATGAAGCATGCAGCACAAGATATCTTATGCACTGGCTGATGTGATAGCCTTTTAAACAATTTTGGACATCCATGTTTTAATGTTTAATGACCAATGGCTAAGAGTTCCTTTGTTTAATAATGAAATTGACGTCATGATTTTTCAGCTGTTATGACGTTTAAAAGCAAAATGGCTGTGATACTGTGTACAGTACAATGACGTTTTTATTATTTTTCTATATGACGTCACACCACCATTATTTATCAAAGTTGTACATGTAACGAAGTGATTCTTAAACCCAGAAACTCTGAATTTAATAGATAAAACTATTTAATTTCAGCTTTTTTGGAGTTTTTGTAGTTCTTATGAAAACCCTTTTTGTCAATGACAGTAGCACCTTTGTTTCTTAATAAATCAATATTGAAGAAAATTACATTGATTTTTGGTCTTTCATGGTTTTCAAGTCGTTCATCACTTTGACCAAGTTGATTTTAATTCATTTTTTTTCTTAAATAAAAGCCCTTTTATTTCTAAAAATAGCCTTGAATAATAAAAAAAAAATGTATATCTAGATTTTTCAAGTGCTTGAAGACACACTAATGAGTCACGTGACAAAAATCGTAATCACTCAAGTTAATCAGTAGAGGAATATTATTCAAACTGCTGTTGAAATAGGAATATCTCGATACTCGATACCCGATACTTCCATTTAGTCCACATTTTTCATGAACATACCTGTTCACACTATATTTACAAATAGTTTACATCACATTCTCCCAAAATAAAGTAATCAGATACCTTGTTCCGGCAGAGTGGAAGAATTTTTCATGTGTTTGGGGAAAAGATGAGCGTGAGAGGGGGTTTACTTGCCTTCCAATCACTTTCAACTATTAAAAAGGGTATTAGCCGTTTCAATTTCGATCCGAATGATTCCTTTTTGAATTTTCTACGTCAATGCTTTCTATAAGAAAAACCTTATATGCCTCCAGGGCAAAAACTTACAACCCCTGCCCTGAGGGCTCGGGGGGGAGTGTCATCCTCAAAAACATAATTTCAGGACTTTTTAACTATGTCGAACAAAATTGCTGTCTCAAAATTTTGATTGGATGTGTTTGGGGAAATGGTGGGTGTGAGAGGGGTGTTAGTTATCCTCCAATCACTTTCGACTATTAAAAAGGGCACAAACCCTTCTAATTTCCAATCTAATGAGCCTTTTTTAAAGTTTCTACAACATCACTATCTATAAGAACCTTATATCCCCCAGGGTATAACTTACAACCCCTGTCCCGAGGGCTCTGAGGAGGTTATCATCCTCAAAAACCTAATTTCTCAAACTTTTAAGTACGTTGAACAAAATGGTCATCTAAGAATTTTAATTGGATGTGTTTGGGGAACAGGTTGGCGTAAGAGGGGGGTTAGTTGCCCTCAAATCACTTTCGACTATTAAAAATGGCACTAGCCATTTGAATTTCCAATCGAATGAGCCCTTTTACAAGTTTCTACGACAAAGCTTTGAATAAAAACCTTATATGTCCCCAGGGCATAACTTACAACCCTTACCCTTAGGGCTTAGGGGGATTGTGATCCTCAAAGACATAATTTCCAGAACTTTCCACTGCTTTGAACAAAATAGCTATCTCAAAATTTTGATTGGATGTGTTTGGGGAAATGGTGGGTGTGAGAGGGGTGTTAGTTATCCTCCAATCACTTTCGACTATTAAAAAGGGCACAAACCCTTCTGATTTCCAATCGAATGAATTCCAAAGCTTTTAATAAAAACCTTATATGCCCCCAGGGCACAACTTACAACCCTTACCCTTAGGGCTGTAGGGGGCTGTCATCCTCAAAGATATAATTTTCAGACCCTTCAACTGCTTTGAACAAAATAGCTGTCTCAAAATTTTGATTGGATGTGTTTGTTGAAATCTTGTACGTGGAAGGGGCGTATTTTGCCTTCCAATCACTTTCGACTATTAAAAGGGCACTAGCCATTATATTTTCCAATTGAATGAGCCCTTTTTGAAGTTTTTACGACAAAGCTTTCTATGAAAACCTTATATACCCCCAATGCATAACTTACAACCCTTGCCCTGTGGGCCGGGGGGGGTGTCATCCTCAAAGACCTAATTTCCACCTTTCAGCTATGTTGAATAAAATTGCTATCACAAAAATTTTGATTGGATGTGTGTGGGGAAATGGTGGGCGCGAGAGGGGCGTTAGTTGCTCTCCAATCACTTTCAACTATTGAAAAAGGCACTAGCCTTTTCAGTTTTCAATCGAATGAGCCATTTTGAAGTTTCTACGACAACGCTTTCAATAAAAACCATTTTCCACAAAATAAGTTTTTCAAAGAAAAGTAAAGAACTCTATTAAACCAAAAATGAGCAAAAGTAAAATCAAATAGTCTACCAAGCGCCAAACTACCGCAAATCAACATCGATAAATAAATGAAACCCAAAACGAAAAAAATTACTATAAATAACCAAGTCAAACTCAAAACGAGCAGAAATTAACATGAGTAGGGCTGGAAACCCCCTATGGCTTCCCAAGGCCAGAATATAATTTGCACTTTACTGAAAAAATATATATGTTTTTACTTTTATAACTTTAATAAATCAAATAATATTCACATTTTGATTACTAAATATCAGTATATGTATATTAAACTGACAATTCACATTCATTTGTATTTTTTTAATTAATGTGCAAATTCTGTTATGGAGTGAAGCGCGTAAAAGAGCGCTAAAAAAAGCGCGTAAAGTGCAAAATGGAAGCGCCTAATCAATGGATTACAAAAACTGGAAAAAAATAATTCAGAGTACTAGAAGTTTGACTATTACAAGAAGTAGCTCGACTTTGTCTGTCAAAGCGCGTATTTGCGTGCACAAAAGGGCGTAAAAAGTGTAAAACTGATGGAACGTTTTGAGAAACTTTGGAAAAAGCGGAAATATAGTATGAAATATGGGGAACCCAATGGAGATCTGTATAAAGTCGAGTGATCGCTCTAAAACGTCTTATAAAGCACCCGAAAGCGCTAAACAAGCGCAGGTTTACCAGCCTCAATGCAAAAGTACCAAAATTTCTGTTTTCCGAACAAACTGAAATTTCAAAATGTGAAGGAATAGTTGACTAGAGAGGATCACGAAATGGTCTGAGAATTTCAGAAGAGGTTCCAGACAAACACTAAAAACCTTGTAAATCATAGGCAGCGCAATCGCGCTGCCTAAGCAAAGAACGACGTTGGCGCAATGTATTATTGTTTTTTCTTTAGACCATGACACTTCGTATCGAAGGATTTGTCGTAGAAACTTCGAAAAGGGATCATTCGATTGAAAATTGGAGCGGCTTGTGCCCTTTTTATTAGTCAAAAGTGATTGGAAGGCAAGTAACACCCCTTCCATGCCCAATATTTCCCAAAACACAGCCAATTAAAATTTTGAGATAGCCATTCTGTTCAGCGTAGTTGATTTCCAGATAGAAAATATATTTTGACGAAGATACTCCCCCAAAACCCTCAGGGCAAGGGTTGTAATTTATGCCCTGGGGGCTTATGAGATTTTTATAGAAAGTATTGTCGTAGAAATTTCAAAAAAGGCTCATATGAAAAAATCATATGATGAGAAAACATATTCAATCAGCAGCAATTCATATGCAACTTTAATGACATGGTACTAAAACTACATCCGCAGAAAATAACATAAATATTCCGTGATCAGGCTAAAAAATAAATGTAATGTAACTGACTGGTCGATCTTTAGCAATAAAAGTTTTATGGCCGTCCTAATAGCGGTAATGAAGATTGATCGCGTCAAGTCTAAAATTATACCTTGAAAACCGTGAACTTACACCTTACAAGTTCTCCGATAGCGCCGCTTATAGCGCCAAAGATTGTGCCATCGAGCCCTGCGCCACAACAATGGGGAATGAAGTAAATTTATAACCGCGCCACCCTCAATTATTGAGAGAAAATAACATGTGTAGCCATATAAATGTGACCTCTTTACTTCAAGCGATCTGGGGATCAGATTCCCTGGGAACGTCCTTGGAGATTTGCGAACTAATTATCTGTTATCAGACTAGATGCAGACATATAAAATGAAATAAACACAGGTAAAAAACATTAGATTTATTGAGACTTACATGTTTAGGTGAACAGCAGTGAGTCACTTCAAGCGACAACAATGGTGATTGAGATACAACATGAAAGAATTGCCAAGCTTGAATGGCGAAAAACTTCTATCTGAATGGTCCTGATTCTGATTTACAAATCTCTTCAAAAAGCACTTTTTACCCCACTATCAAACGTAGCTCCTTAGTCTTGCGCTCTAAGAACTGGCTCACCATTGGCCCAAGTGGCTCAAGGATGCGAACCCTTCGTCCAATAATCTTTCTTAACTATTTTTGATGATTTAGACGTTCACACGGTTCTTATCGTTTAAACTTCCTTAGAAATATTGTGTGTAGCACCTTTTTTATTGCTCACTGTCTTAGCGAAATCCAAAGCTTGGATAGCGTCGTTCTTTGTCTGAGGCTAACTGCAGTTGTTTTCTTTGCTGATTAAGGACTTTTCATTTTTGAAACTAGGTTTAACTTAATTATAGGAAGTCGGAATTATCTTTAGAAAGAAGGAACTTTATTTTGGTATTTTAAATACATTGCATTTTACTCACGGTACATATTAACCTTCCCATCAATTAATGACGTCCCGTCATTAGTACTTGCTTGCCTTTGGGCTTTTAAAATGTTCGCCATTTATTAACTATTTCTTCTACATAATTATTTTATACTTATGTTATGGCTCAATCGGGAGTGCTAAAAATTTTCTCTATTACTTTTCTTTTTCTTTTTTTCTACATCCCTATCTAAAATTCATCTACCGGACTAAGATTATTCATGGTTCTAGGCTAGCTACTATGCTAAAGATTTTTTTTTTCTACGTCTAACACTGATTAATTTTACATTTTCAATAAGGTTAGGGCTCTTCTACCTTTACATAAGATTTTTTTTGATTTCACTTTTTAAAAGACTTTTTTTTTTGATTTTGCTGTCTATATGGCACACTACTTTCTATCTATGCTACATTAAATGAATAGCTCGACAATGCTACACATAACTCTATCTGGACATCTAACATTACATGCAAGAACGATTTAAAACACACAATATTGGGTTTACCATATTCACTGGTAAAATTAAAACACTTTCACTGGGGATGTTTGCTACGCAACGTTAATGACAGGATATTGGGATTTTTGAGTTATCAAAGTTATTAAGAAGTAACATATGTAAATTCACATCTATTTCATCACGCTTCGAGTCTTTTTAGCGTACTCAATCCTTCTGCTGTAAATTATTTTCCTTCATTCTTTTTGTCTTGGCAAAATTTTTGAAGCACTTACGTTATGGTTTCTTCATGGGACAGTTCAAGCACGATTGTGTTCACACGACAGGCTTTCTCTAATTGTCAATTTGGGAATGATGCTTCCAACTACAGGTGTGGGAATATGCTATCAGAGTTCATTATCACCTGCTTTTTGATAGTTCATAGGGTGCCTTATCATTAAGGGGTGGAACACTGGGAGTGCGTTTATTTTCTTCTCAACATATAATTTTTGGGATATTTTGAGGCACATAGAGAATGTATTCTTGCACAAAATTGTTCATTTGTGTCTCTTATAAAATTGTTAGCTCATGGCTTGCGTCTATTAACCTTTGCGGCAATTCCTAGGTTAATCATGGGGGAATTGAAGTTTGGGTTTGGAAAAGGTCGACATCAAACTATAGTGACTCCTTCAACATATTGTCTTGAACTTGTGGGAGGGGTATATTTTCACTGAGGGGTTGGTCACTGGGGTTAATTTTGGTTTCCAGGTCCATTGTTCAGAAATTATCTCGTAACAATCATGGGATAACAGAGATATGAAGTTTCCACCCAGAGGGGATAGGATGGATTTCGAGTGATGGTCGAAAGGGATTTGACGCGTGAGTCTGTGACACATAAATAGTTTTTGGGGTCGTCAAGTATCATGACTATACGGTCATATGGTTTATGGGTCCATAATGATTATCAAAGTCGACATTTATGTACTTATATCTTGTACTGGTTGATGGGGTTCTCCGAATTTATGTGATTATATAGTTCAATAAAGCACTGGATACTGAGATTCAAATATAATGTTACCTGATACGTAATATGGTTTGTGGTAGAAGAAACAATGATCAAAGGTAACTATTGTTTTCGTAGACGAAGCTGGGATGAAAATTGCCTGGAGTGTATGGTGAGTACTCTTCGTTGGTTGAGGTATGATGAAAACAGATACTACTAGGTTGTATCTGCACTGGGCAACTCATTGTAATGCTCGATATCCAATTTTGTCAATCCACTTCCTGTAATAAAAATAACGAGTCAGAATCACACGTTCTTAAAGTAAATACTCATAGTACAAATAAGTCACGTATCGATTGGGTACATGAATTTTACGCTATGAGACAGGGTTAAATAAATACACTAATATTAGTACACAAAACGAAATTTTTATCATGTTGGTGGAAATATATATGTAAAGTTCCCATTGGGAAATTCAATACATAGAAGTTTCTTCTAAGTTGTTATAGCCTAACGACGATAAAAAAGATTAATTCTTTAACTTTATGCTTTCTAATATACACTACTACATACACTTTATTTTAACTTCTTTCAACACTTAGCTAATTTTACATTAGATTTAAAATAATCATTAAACAGAGTTTATGCTACATGATTAATTTTGAGGTGTAATTTTACAACATATTTCATGCCTGCATTGTTCACGCACGTCCGTGCTGTTTAAGAAACGCACGTTGCAGCGTCATAACCACACGGTTTTACGTAAACGATACTACAATGAGGGAACAAGACATAGCAAGGACGAGTGGAGACCTCTATACCCACTCGTTTTCTAATGTCTTCCCTTTTTCTTGGCTTAGACGTTCTCATGGGGTTCTGGGTTTAACCTCTGCATTTCAGCCGTTTCCCCGTGTTCTTCTCTTGGTTTTTTGCCTTCTTAGTCTCAGGATTTTTCCGTAATTACAAGTTAATAGGGTTCTTATGGTCAGGGAAGTCGCGAATACGAAACATACGGCCAATAGTATGTTCGACCAGAAATTGGTTGATTCTTTGAGTTCAGTCGTGTTTCTTTCTAGTCTTGTTACTTGTTGAAACAAGGTCTCGAAGGGTTTGGGGTCCAGTTTCATAAAAATCTTCCATGCGTCATGGCTAGCTAGCAATGAATTTTCCTGCTTGGATATTACTCCATGTTTTACAATATCTTGGGCAACTGTGTGAAAAACGAGGATTATGATGATTTTCTTAAGCATCATCTTTTTTTTTGTTTCTAGAATTAATTTATCATTAATTTTACCCATTTTTTGCAAAATTCGTTTTTTTTTTACTGCTTTGTTATTATTTTTTTTTCAAAGGCACTTTAATTTTTAATTTAGGTTATTTTTTTTTTATTTTGTAATCATTTTGTGGCATTGGCCAAAGAAAACTGATTTGTAGGCGTAAAACAGAATAAATATTTTAGGATTAGATAGGTTAGGAAAGTAAAGTTAGGACTTCCGAGCTTTATTCTGGTCGTGATATACTATGACTGGTTGAGATATAACTTTAAAGCGTAGCTAATAATCGCTATAGAATTTAATTTTACATTATATTTCTCGAGTAAGAAAAACATGCATAAGCAAGCGTGCAGCATATAATTACACTGGTATCCTATTTTATGTGTAGGCCTAAAATAATTATAATCTGCACTAAGACAAAATATTTCATATAATTAGACGCTTTTGTACTTCTTGTTTTGGATAATATCCATCTTGGTTAGGACATGGGTCGATTTTTCATAGAAAATCCGAGGTCAAGCACGCCCACAACGAATTGAAAGCTGCATGGGCATTTAGTTCCTCCCCAGGCTTCCCACAAAACGTGGTCCAACACCACTTGTCGTTTTCAGTCGACCACGAGCTTCCTACCTTTGGTTATTTTCTGTTCCCACCTTTCTCTCTGATCACCAATGTTTTGACATCACTCGTATTATTATTATTTTTTTTCATTAATATTGACTTGGTTAACTTTACTTGCACACTGTTAAATTTATTATGGCGGATCACAAGTTGATTTTTATAAGGGATTTGAAATTTGTCTTTACATTAATTAGGGATATTTCCATCTGTCAGGTTTTTTAACTGTTCTGCCTGACTGTGTCATTATTTTCTCCTCTGTTTCTAGCGGTTTTTTCTTTTTCGGTTTTTCTAGCGAAATAAGGTTGAACTTTTTGTATTGTTTTTTTAAAAATTCTTGCCCTTTTAATTTCGTTTGTTTCGCGTGTGCGGCTGCTGAAGCCGGTCTTGATTTCCCTATTTCTTTAACTACTATATGGTCTGATTTGCCGTCAGACTCTTCAAAACTAGTTTCCGACGAATCCGGATTAGAACTTTATGAGGTGGCACTTTTTGAGGTATCACCTGCCCTTCCTTCGTAAATTTCTACTCCTCTGGAAGTAGAAGGTTTATTCTCTAAGTCCTCGCTTTGAGTTTTCAACTCGGAAGATTTGAAAGAATCTTGAGAGCTTTGAGAGGAATCAAGAGTTTTTGCGGGGTTCCTCCACTGTTTGAATGCCATGTCTTCAGGGGGATGGGGAACTTTTTGCACTAGGGTTTCCCTCCATGAAGTCCACTGTTTAGGCTTGACCTTTGACACAGTTATATCATGATATTGTCCTTGCTGGTCATCCTTGGGAGTTTTATTCTCGGGCAATGTACTTTGACTCGTTTTTATGGGGAAATTTATTAAATCCATAGCTTCTCGCAGGTTTGTTTTAGTTGAATCTTTGGCGGGAGTTTTCTTTACCGTAATACCAGGGGTTTCTACAGCTCTGTTTAATTATTCCTGTAAAGACAGGGGCCTTTCTATTGGTGTTGCAGGGGAAACCAAATCGTCTGGAAATCTTTTGGGGGGACAAGGAGTCGAAATTCTATCGGGGAAAAATTGGGTTTTTGGAGATATTGTATAATCTAATTCTCCTGCGCTCGCCGATGTTTAAATTTTTGGATCTTTTGGTGTTTTTATTTCAGGAAAAAATCCTGGTATTAGGGTTTTTTCTTTGGAATAACTAGATTTTTCATAGCTAAAAATTCTTCGAAGTTTTCCTCATCACTGTCATTCTCGAAATAGTCTTGCTTGAAATTAAAGGGTTTTAGCTCTGCCAATCTTGATCTAGGGGGCTCATTTTCTGCATCTGACAAATCAGTAGAGGAGGGATGTGATACCCATCTCTCTGGAAATTTGGCTCTTTTTATTCGGCTAACATGTGCCTTGTAAGTTCTTCCACTATCGGGGTTTTCCATTTTAAAAGTATAGTCGTTATCGTACATTTTGACTATTCTGTACGGTCCAGAATATTTGTTGGAAAGTTTTTTTTCCTTCCGTTTTTGCTTCGTCCTTTAAGTAGACGCAGTCTCCTACTTTGAAATCTATACTCCCCTTGACTTTGGGTTGGTTTCTTAGCTTTTGGTTTATTTTACATTTTTCCAACTCTTGCCTAACTGTTTTATAAAATTTCCTCATCCTATTTATGAATTTTTGTTTGTAATCTTCCGAGCTATTATAATACTGTCGAGATTCAATAATCTCAGTATACGGGATTCTAAAATCACGACCAAAAAGTAAATAAAATGGATTATCTTTAGTTGTTTCTGAATAAACAGTGTTGATTACGTTAGTTAAATAAGGTAAGAATTGATCCCAGTCGTTCCTATTGTCTTTCGTATAAATACTTAATACGTTCGAAAATATTTTATGCCTATTTTCTATTTTACCATTAGCTTGTGAATGGTACGGAGCTGTCACCATTTTCTCTATATTAAGAAAACTCATTAAGTCTTTGTTACCTTTGAAACAAAATTGCTTCCGTTGTCACTCAAAATCTTATTTGGAACGCCAAATTGTAAAAATAATTTCGCTAATTCTTTACTGGTGGCATAAGCACCTTGATTTTTTAATGCTTTTGCAAAAGTAAATCCGGAAAAATGGTCTATAACTGAAAGAATACAAGTATGGCCTCTGCTAGAAACAAGCAAGCCTCCGCTCGTTCCGTATAAGTCAAATGAGATAATATCGAAGGGGTACTTTGCTAACGGGACCCTTCCCATTGGAGGATTAGGATAAGCTGGGGGGATTTTTCTTAAGTTACACGCTTCGCATGTACTGACAAATTCTTTAAGTTTTGTCATTGCCGACGGCACGTAAAAATATTGTTTTAATTTATGGAATGTTTTCATTAAACCTAGATGTCCACCTATATCTGAATGAAAACATTCAAATACAGGTGCTATTAAGTTTTGTGGTAATACAGGTATTATTGAGGTTTGGTTTCTATTTGTCTCAGCAGTCACGATTCTACATAGTATTTCTTCATTAAGGTCATAGTAAAAATTGTCTATCTCTTTTCCAAGAGCTTTGAATTTATCCGGTAGCGCATCGTCATTCACAAAATAATTAATAAGCGCCGAACACATATCGTCCTTTTTTTGCTTTCTTTTTATATTTTCTAACGACAAGGGACCAGGGTTAATCTTTTTTTCTTTTACCGTGTCCTTGACTTTGTTTTTCTTACGTCCATATTTGCTCTTAGCATTGATAGCGTTAATTTCATTTTCTTCAGCTTCCGACGGAATATTTTCTGGGTATCTACTCAAAAAGTCACAGGCTGCATTTTGTTTACCTTTTAAATGTTCAAATTCGAAATCTAGATCTTGGATTTTCATAATCCATCTAGCTAGAATGCCTGTGGGGTTTTTAAATGTGCGCAGGTACTGCAAGCTCTTATGGTCTGATCGTAGTATAAATTTTCTACCAATTAAATAGTGTCTAAATTTGTCTAAGTGGTGGATTATAGATAATAATTCTAAGTTTGTGGTGGAATAACTACTTTCGCCTTTTTATAAGGTTCTACTCGAATAGCATATAACTTTTTCTATTTTTTTTTATTAGAAGGTCCTTGTAAAGGATCAGGGTTTCCCATGGGAATTATTTGCGAAAGAATAGCCCCAATGCCTTTTGAACTAGCATCGGTTGTAACCACAAATTCTCCGTTTTGGAAATCAGGAAGTGATAATATTGGTTCAGAAGTGAGCGCCTTTTTGAGACGGTCTAGGGAAGTTTGAGCTTCCTGGGACCAGGTAACATTATGGGAGTTCCCTTTAGTTAATTCCGTGAGGGGTTTCGTAATTTGGGCGTAATTGCGCACGAATTTTCTAAAGTAGCCAGTAAGACCCAAAATTCCCCTTAATTCTTTCATAGTTCTGGGGGGTTTGAGGTTTTCAACACATTTTATTTTATCAGGGTCTGGGGATATCTCTCCTTGTGTCACTACTACTCCTAAAAATTTAATTTTAGGTTGAAATAAATTTACTTTCTCAGGCCGACATTTTAAATTGCCCTGTCTGAACTTCTCGAAGACCTTAGCTAATGTTGCTAAGTGTTGTTCAGTGTTTTCTCCCACGCATATGACATCGTCGACAAAATGAATTATGTTCTTTAATCCTCTTAACAGGTGTAATAGGGGTCTACATAGCGCGCTTGAACTTGTTTTTAGTCCAAAGGATACCCTTAAGTATTCATATGAACCAGATTCAGATGATGAAAATGCAGTTTTATGGACATCTTTTTCGGCTATTTTCACTTGGTGGTAGCCTTGGGTAAGGTCCAAGGAAGTAAAAATTTTGTTTTTGCTTGAAATAGAGTCAAGAATTTCATCTATTCTTGGAAAAGGAAATTTATCGCTAACTACTTGTTAGTTGAGGGCTCTATAGTCTACTACAAGTCTAAGATCTCCATTCTTTTTTGGTACTAAGATCACTGGTGCACTATACGGACTTATACTTGGGCGTATAATTTCATTTTTTTTCTAATTCATGGATTTTATTTTTTAACCATTCTTTGTGCTTATATGGCACACGATATGGCTGTTTCGCTACAGGATTACCAGTCGTTAAATTTGAGTGTTCATAAAATGATATCAGTCCGATGTCATCTTCAGATGCGGAAAATACATCCTTAAAATTCCATAATAATTCGCATAATTTTTTCTTAAGTTCCATGTCCGTAATATGATCAATATAAGAAAGATTATTGGACGAAGGGTTCGCATCCTTGGGCCACTTGGGCCAATGGTGAGCCAGTTCTTACAGTGCAAGACTAAAGAGCTACGTTTGATAGTGGGGTAAAAAGTGCTTTTTGAAGAGATTCGTAAATCAGAATCAGGACCATTCAGATAGAGTTTTTTCGCCATTCAAGCTTGGAAATTCTTTCATGTTGTATCTCAGTCACCATTGTTGTCGCTTGAAGTGACTCACTGCTGTTCACCTAAACATGTACGTCTCAATAAATCTATTGTTTTTTACCTGTGTTTATTTCATTTTATATGTCTGCATCTAGTCTGATAACAGGTAATTAGTTCGCAAATCTCCAAGGACGTTCCCAGGGAATCTGATCCCCAGATCGCTCGAAGTAAAGAGGTCACATTTATATGGCTACACATGTTATTTTCTCTCAATAATTGAGGGTGGCACGGTTATAAATTTACTTCACTCCCCATTGTTGTGGCGCAGGGCTCGATGGCACAATCTTTGGCGCTATAAGTGGCGCTATCGGAGAACTTAAAAGGTGTAAGTTCACGGCTTTCAAGGTATAATTTTAGACTTGACGCGATCAATCTTCATTACCGCTATTAGGACGGCCATAAAACTTTTATTGCTACAGATCGACCACTCAGTTACATTACAATTATTTTTTAGCCTGATCACGGAATATTTATGTTATTTTCTGCGGATGTAGTTTTAGTACCATGTCATTAAAGTTGCATATGAATTGCTGCTGATTGAATATGTTTTCTCATCATATGATTTTTTTCATATGAGCCTTTTTTGAAGTTTCTATGACAATACTTTCTATAAAAATCTCATAAGCCCCCAGGGCATAACTTACAACCCTTGCCCAGAGGGATTTGGGGGAGTATCTTCGTCAAAATATTTTTTCTATCTGGAAATCAACTACGCTGAACAGAATGGCTATCTCAAAATTTTAATTGGCTGTGTTTTGGGAAATGTTGGGCATGGAAGGGGTGTTAGTTGCCTTCCAATCACTTTTGACTAATAAAAAGGGCACAAGCTGTTCCGATTTCCAATCGAATGATCCCTTTTCGAAATTTCTACGACAAATCCTTCGATACGAAGTGCCATGGTCTAAAGAAAAAACAATAATACATTGCGCCAACGTCGTTCTTTGCTTAGGCATCGCGATTGCGCTGCCTATGATTTACAAGGTTCTTAGTTTTTGTCTGGAACCTCTTCTGAAATTCTCAGACCATTTCGTGATCTTCTCTAGTCAACTATTCCTTCACATTTTGAAATTTTAGTTTGTTCGGAAAACAGAAATTTTGGTACTTTTGTATTGAGGCTGGTAAACCTGCGCTTGTTTTGCGCTTTCGGGTGCTTTATAAGACGTTTTAGAGCGATCGCTCGACTTTATACAGATCTCCATTGGGTTCCCCATATTTCATACTATATTTTCGCTTTTTCCAAAGTTTCTCAAAACGTTCCATCAGTTTTACACTTTTTGCGCCCTTTTGAGCACGCAAATATGCGCTTGGACAGACAAAGTCGAACTACTTCTTGTAATAGTCAAACTTCTAGTACTCTGAATTATTGTTTTGCCAGTTTTTGTAATCCATTGATTAGGCGCTTCCATTTTGCGCTTTACGCTTATTTTTTTAGCGCCCTTTTACGCGCTTCACTCCATAACAGAATTTGCACATTAATTAAAAAAATACATATGAATGTGAATTGTCAGTTTAATATACATATACTGATATTTAGTAATCAAAATGTGAATATTATTTGATTTATTAAAGTTATAAAAGTAAAAAAATTTATATTTTTTCAGTAAAGTGCAAATTATATTCTGGCCTTGGGAAGGCATAGGGGGTTTCCAGCCCTACTCATGTTAAGTTCTGCTCGTTTTGAGTTTGACTTGGTTATTTATAGTAATTTCTTTTCGTTTTGGGTTTCATTTATTTATCGATGTTGATTTGCGGTAGTTTGACGCTTGGCAGACTATTTGAATTTACTTTTGCTCATTTTTGGTTTAATGGAGTTCTTTACTTTTCTTTGAAAAACCTATTTTGTGGAAAATGGTTTTTATTGAAAGCGTTGTCGTAGAAACTTCAAAATGGCTCATTCGATTGAAAATTGAAAAGGCTAGTGCCTTTTTCAATAGTTGAAAGTGATTGGAGAGCAACTAACGCCCCTCTCGCGCCCACCATTTCCCCACACACATCCAATCAAAATTTTGTGATAGCAATTTTATTCAACATAGCTGAAAGGTGGAAATTAGGTCTTTGAGGATGACACCCCCGGCCCACAGGGCAAGGGTTGTAAGTTATGCATTGGGGGTATATAAGGTTTTCATAGAAAGCTTTGTCGTAAAAACTTCAAAAAGGGCTCATTCGATTGGAAATTGTAATGGCTAGTGCCCTTTTAATAGTCGAAAGTGATTGAAAGGCAAAATACGCCCCTTCCACGTACAAGATTTCCCCAAACACATCCAATCAAAATTTTGAGATAGCTATTTTGTTCAAAGCAGTTGAAAGGTCTGGAAATTATGTCTTTGAGGATGACAATCCCCCTATAGCCCTAAGGGTAAGGGTTGTAAGTTGTGCCCTGGGGGCATATAAGGTTTTTATTAAAAGCTTTGGAATTCATTCGATTGGAAATCAGAAGGGTTTGTGCCCTTTTTAATAGTCGAAAATGATTGGAGGATAACTAACACCCCTCTCACACCCACCATTTCCCCAAACACATCCAATCAAAATTTTGAGGTACCTATTTTGTTCAAAGCAGTTGAAAGGTCTGAAAATTATATCTTTGAGGATGACAGCCCTAAGGGTAAGGGTTTTAAGTTGTGCCCTGGGGGCATATAATGTTTTTGTTAAAAGCTTTGGAATTCATTTGATTGGAAATTAAAAGGGTTTGTGCCCTTTTTAATAGTCGAAAGTGATTGGAGGATAACTAACACCCTTCTCACACACACCATTTCCCCAAACACATCCAATCAAAATTTTGAGATAGCTATTTTGTTCAAAGCAGTTGAAAGTTCTGGAAATTATGTCTTTGAGGATCACAATCCCCGTATAGCCCTAAGGGTAAGGGTTGTAAGTTATGCCCTGGGGACATATAAGGTTTTTATTCAAAGCTTTGTCGTAGAAACTTGTAAAAGGGCTCATTCGATTGGAAATTCAAATGGCTAGTGCCATTTTTAATAGTCGAAAGTGATTTGAGGGCAATTAACCCCCCTCTTACGCCAACCTTTTCCCCAAACACATCCAATCAAAATTCTTAGATGACTATTTTGTTCAACGTACTTAAAAGTTTTAGAAATTGGGTTTTTGAGGATGATAACCTCCTCAGAGCCCTCGGGACAAGGGTTGTAAGTTATGCCCTGGGGGATATAAGGTTCTTATAGATAGTGATGTTGTAGAAACTTTAAAAAAGGCTCATTCGATTGGAAATTAGAAGGGTTTGTGCCCTTTTTAATAGTCGAAAGTTATTTGAGGATAATTAGCAACCCCCTCACACCCACCATTTCCCCAAACACATCCAATCAAAATTTTGAAACAGCCATTTTGTTCGACATAGTTAAAAAGTCCGGAAATTATGTTTTTGAGGATGACACTCCCCCCAGAGCCCTCAGGGCAGGGGTTGTAAGTTTTTGCCCTGGAGGCATATAAGGTTTTTCTTATAGAAAGCATTAACGTAGAAAATTCAAAAAGGAATCATTCGGTTCGAAATTGAAACGGCTAATACCCTTTTTAATAGTTGAAAGTGATTGGAAGGCAAGTAAACCCCCTCTCACGCTCATCTTTTCCCCAAACACATGAAAAATTCATCCAATGTGCCGGAACAAGGTATCTGATTACTTTATTTTTGGAGAATGTGATGTAAACTATTTGTAAATAGAGTGTAAACAGGTATGTTCATGAAAAATGTGGACTAAATGGAAGTATCGAGTATCGAGTATCGAGATATTCCTATTTCAACAGCAGTTTGAATAATATTCCTCTACTGATTAACTTGAGTGATTACGATTTTTGTCACGTGACTCATTAGTGTGTCTTCAAGCATTTGAAAAATCTATATATACATTTTTTTTTATTATTCAAGGCTATTTTTAGAAATAAAAGGGCTTTTATTTAAGAAAAAAAAATGAATTAAAATCAACTGGGTCAAAGTGATGAACGACTTGAAAACCATGAAAGAGCAGAAGTCAATGTAATTTTCTTCAATATTGATTTATTAAGAAACAAAGGTGCTAGTGTCATTGACAAAAAGGGTTTTCATAAGAACTACAAAAACTCCAAAGAAGCTGAAATTAAATAATTTTATCTATTAAATTCAGAGTTTCTGGGTTTAAGAATCACTTCGTTATATGTACAACTTTGATAAATCATGGTGGTGTGACGTCATATATAAAAATAATAAAAACGTCATTATACTGTAGACAGTATCACAGCCATTTTGCTTTTAAACGTCATAACAGCTAAAAAATCATGACGTCAATTTCATTATTAAACAAAGGATCTCTTAGCCATTGGTCATTAAACATTAAAACATGGATGTCCAAAATTGTTTAAAAGGCTATAACATCAGCCAGTGCATAAGATATCTTGTGTTGTATGCTTCATATTGTGTTAGATACTAGGCTCTTGCTTTTATTGCTATTATTTTTCAACTTCGCTGGGATTTAAATTCATTCTATAAAGGTTATAATTTCTTAGACCAACCTGACTTCCTTTTGGTATATAAATAACATATATAGATGTATAGATGATTCAATTCAATTCAATTTATTAAATACTGCAATAAATAAATAAATACACTTAAGCCCTAGAGGTCCCAAGAAGCATAGCTTGTAGAGGGCCTCGTATAAATCTCAAAATCCATACAAAACAAATCAGGGAAGGAAAAAAAAATACAAACATATCTTTGGAACTCTATTCCCAGTGAACTTTCTCTTATCAAAAAATCTTCTTCCCTTTGCAGAAAAATATTCTCTAAGGCTTGACGTAATTTCGTTTTTTTTCTTTATTTCTTTATTCATTTTGCTTTATCTATTTTTTACGCTTTACTTTATATAATTTTTTTTATTTTCTCCTCTCTTATTATGTTGAATGAGATTCGAACCCCGTTGTTTAATAATATTTTAATGGTTTAGCTTTTTAATAAATTACAGGACATTTACAGTTTGGATAAAATTAAGTCAAAGGGTATTGTGTAGCAGTTGTTTGTTTATTGTTTGTTTTTTTTTGTTGATTTTTCTCGCATTGTGTTTATATTTTTGAGATAGGGTTGTATTTTTTTTTCCTTCCCTGATTTGTTTTGCGTGAATTTTGTGATTTATACGAGATCCTCTACAAGCTATGCTTCTTGGAATGTCTAGCGCTTAAATGTATTTATGTATTTATTGCAGTATTTAATAAATTGAATTGAATTGAATGGGTCCTAGCCAAGTAGATGGTGTGCTAGATTTGGAATCTTTTGTCAAAAGGGCGAAGGTTTGGTTCGTGGTGTGGCCAATTATTTGGTTTGGGACGGGGAT
This sequence comes from Artemia sinica, assembly GCA_027921565.1. Taxonomy (NCBI): domain Eukaryota; kingdom Metazoa; phylum Arthropoda; class Branchiopoda; order Anostraca; family Artemiidae; genus Artemia; species Artemia sinica. Next base: position 7,459,957 of record CM051266.1, read on the forward strand.
CAGTGATGTGACTCTGTAAGCTCAGCTAGAGTCAACACAGTTCTAAATGGTTACTTAAAGAAATCTGAGGAAGGTAAGCAGGAAGGGTGTACGAAAGCACAGGATGGCTGGCCCCCATCTCGCCATTACCCTTCCTGGCTAAAGGGCTTTGAGACGGAGATCAGCACCGCCGGTTTGGACTTTAATAATCTAGTGCCTTATCCTTAACCTTACCTATGTACCTTTATTGAGTCAATACCAAATAAAAAAATTTAAAGCATTAAGAAAAAGGATTAAAACACATACCAGCAGCTTTGGTTTAAGAGTTAAGACCCCAGAGATCAGAACAGTTTATTCCAGAATTCATTTATACATACGGTTTGATTAGAACAATTCTAATTAAACACCGATATACATATATATATATATATATATATATATATATATATATATATATATATATATATATATATATATATATATATATATATATATATATATATATATATATATATATAATATATATATATATATATATATATATATATATATATATATATATATATATATATATATAGATATATATATATATATAGATATATATATATATATATATATATATATATATATATATATATATATATATATATATATATATATATATATATATATATCTATATATATATATATATATATATATATATATATATATATATATATATATATATATATATATATATATATATATATATATATATATATATATATTTATTTATAATGGCTTTGGGTCATTCAGCTTTTCTATTTAATGTTCCAAGTGTGACCTTGATTGAATTTCTTCTCTAGTCAACTGTTCCTTTACATTTTGAAATTTCAGTTTGTTCGGAAAACAGAAATTTTGGAAAGCGTTGTCGTAAAAACTTCAAAATGCGCTGATTCGATTGGAAATTGTAATGGCTAGTGCCCTTTTTAATAGTCGAAAGTGATTGGAAGGCAAAATACGCCCCTTCCACGTACAAGATTTCCCCAAACACATCCAATCAAAGTTTTTAGATAACTATTTTCTTCAAAGCAGTTGAAAGGTCTGAAAATTACATCTTTGAGGATGACAATCCCCCTACAGCCCTATGGGTAAGGGTTGTAATTTATGCCCTGGGGGCATATAAGGTTTTTATTAAAAGCTTTGGAATTCATTCGATTGGAAATTAGAAGGGTTTGTGCCCTTTTTAATATTCGAAAGTGATTGGAGGATAACTAACACCCCTCTCACACCCAATCAAAATTTTGATTTAGCTATTTTGTTCAAAGTAGTTGAAAGGTCAGGAAATTATGTCTTTGAGGATGACAATCCCCCTATAGCCCTAAGGATAAGACTTCTAAGTTATGCCCTGGGGGCATATAAGGATTTTATTCAAAGCTTCGTCGTAGAAACTTGTAAAAGGGCTACTTGTAAACTTGGAAATTCAAAGTTGTTTTTCTAAAACGCATTTTTGAACTTTGGTTACTACGGAGTTACTTGGAGTTTAAACTCAGCTCTAACAACCCATGGCAGGGTTCAGAATTTGGATTCTGGTGATGAGATTATGCAAAAACGTCCCTAGAGTAATCCAAACAAGAAGACATTTTATTTTGGAGAGTTACTTAGCCAACTTTAACGTTTTAATAGTAAAACTTTTGGCTTCGCCAGTTTAAAATGACTGTCAAGAAAAGAATGCTTTTCTAAGGCTGCCTTTTCGTATGTTTACTGTTTCAACCCTTTAAAAGCTCGCTCGACCTTAAAGCACTTTTCCCCTGAAAACTAGTGCCCCATTGTTTTCTTGTGTATAGGGTTAAAAATACTATGCAATGGTTAATCAGGAATCTCGGGCTTTCCTAGAATTGAAATCAAGGAAATTTGTACCGATTTTGAGACGATTTTTAGTGTCAAGTCGTATTTATAAACTAATAGAGAACTATATGGCCGGTTTCCATTTGTTGCGCAAATATAACCATCACTTGGAGTTTTGACTCATAATGAAGATAATCTATTTTTTTCACGATATCGATATTTGATTTTGATATGAATGAAGGTAATCCTATTCAAATGGTCGAAGTGTTATGCGACTGCTAAAATTTATCATCCTATTTTCTTAGCATGTAAGGCTTATTTGAATGATATACAATTTTTTCGTTTTTTTTATACTCCTCACTCGGTTTGGAAAATTCGAAGTTTTTAACCTCGAAAGTAGATTTTTTTATACTCCTTATTCGGTTTGGCAAATTCAAAGTTTTCAACTTCGAAAGTAGAATTTTTATTATACTCCTAACTCAGTTTGGAAAATTCGAAGTTTTTTAACTTCGAAAGTAGAATTTTTTTATACTCATCACTCGGTTCGGAGGAAAACTTTTAAGTTTTTAACTTCGAAAGTAGAATTTTTGTATACTCCTCACTCGCTGTGGAAAATTCGTAGTTTATAACTTCGATAGTAGAATTTATTTTTACTCCTCACTCAGTTTGGAAAATTAAATAATTTCTGAGACCACATTGGCTAATCATGATAAAACGAAAAAATAGGAAAAAAGATAAAAACAAGGATTATGCAAGCCAGTGAAAAATGTAGACTAAAATGCAAATATTTCGGTCAGGACCTCCGCTTGACCGTCTTCAGTGCACGATAATAAAATAAAAATTACTAATAAAAATACAAAGATACTATAAAAAGTTTCGAACCTTAAAACAAAATACAACTAAAATTTGACGACCCTTTCCATGTAACGGTGAAAGGAAAACTCCTTTTTTTTTTTTTTTTTGAGTAACGAGTCTTTCATTTTGTAAAATTTCCAGGTCTTTTCGTACTTCACGGGTGAACTTGTCGGTGGCGTCTGAATCTAGTCTTCAAGCATTTGAAAAATCTATATATACATTTTTTTTATTATTCAAGGCTATTTTTAGAAATAGAAGGGCTTTTATTTAAGAAAAAAAATGAATTAAAATCAACTTGGTCAAAGTGATGAAAGACATGAGAACCATGAAAGACCAGAAATCAATGTAATTTTCTTCAATATTGATTTATTAAGAATTAAAGGTGCTAGTGTCATTGACAAAAAGTGTTTTCATAAGAACTGTAAAATTCCAAAGAAGCTGAAATTGAAAAGAAGCTAAAACTTTGATAAATCATGGTGGTGTGATGTCATATATAAAAATAATAAAAACGTCATTATACCTCGTCATTATATCTGTACAGAGTATCACACCCATTTTGCTTTTAAACGTCATAACAGCTCTGTTATGACGATCTGTTATGACAAACGTCATAATAGATCGTCATAACGATCTCTTAGCCATTGGTCATTAAAACATGGATGTCCGTGATTGTTTAAAAGGCTGTAACATCAGCGAAAGCATCAGAGAAAGTCATACACGAGTCTCACACCGTATAGAAAGCCAGTGCGGTGTTTCAAAGGTTACAGTTCCTTGTGCCGTGCGGGATTGAACCAGAGATCTTTCACACCGGAAGTCTCAACTTCTTCCACTGCGCCAGCACAAGGTATGTGATTACTTTATTTTGGGAGAATATGATGTAAACTATTTGTAAATATAGTGTAAATAGGTATGTTCTTGCTCTTGTAATTAATGCAGTTATCAGGCCTCTTGTTTTCTACTTATCACCGTTGCACCGCATTAAGCCAGTAAAAAGAGGACAGCGTATCCAGAAATTAAGGTAAATTTGTAGTTTACAACATAATTTAGCTAGGATCAAAGTGAATACATCACTTGATGCCTTTTCTTATGCCCTTTTAGAGTTCATTTTATTTGTGGGTCAAATTCCATTTTGATCCCTTAATGGGGCCCCAAAAGGCAAAACAGTCGATAGTGGCCAAAAATTTAAATGTTTAAAAAAATTGTCGAGTGAAAAATAATAACCATTTGCAGTTGATTTAGGAATGGTAATTGTAATTTTCCTTAGGTGCAATAGTAAAATGTTGTTAAGAAAACAAATTCGTAGGATTTCTTAAAAACAACCTGAAACCCCTCTAAAATGACATCACAGTAGTTATTGAGGGGTTTCTAGCTCTAAAAATATTGCAAACTTGTAGTCAAAACGTTATTTTATTATTAAGACTAAGAAAACTAATAACTACCATTCCTGAATCAGCTATAAATTGCCATTTTTTCTCACTAGTGATTAAATAAATTTTTTGAACTATTGGGGACCACAAGCTGTTTTGAACCCTCTTAGCCCTTTTAAGGCTCAAAACAGAATTTGTCCTAGAAGTCGTTATTGTATTATAAAGAAGTATAAAAAAAGAATCAAGTGACGTGTTCAATTTAATCCTAGCTAAATTATGTTGTACACTGCAAATTTACCGAAATTATTTATAGTGGCAAGGGGTTTGGAAGCTAAGACGAAAAAAGTTGTTTTCAGGGGGCGGGGGTCTTTTCTACTTTTGTTGTATAGTTTGTCATGAAAATTTTTCTTGGTTTTTCGAACAAAAAAAAGACACTAGTTACAAAAGTACGGATTGTAAACATAGATTATGTAAATTGTAAAATCACCAAATTTAAGTGGGCATAGTTTTACAACACAAGATATCTTGTGTTGTATGCTTCATATTGTGTTAGATACTAGGCTCTTGCTTTTATTGCTATTATTTTTCAACTTCACTGGGATTTAAATTTCTTCTATAAAGGTTATAATTTCTTAGACCAACCTGACTTCCTTTTGAATTGAATTGAGTAGGTCCTAGCCAAGTAGATGGTGTGCTAGATTTGGAATCTTTTGTCAAAAGGGCGAAGGTTTGATTCCTGGTCTGGCCAATTATTTGGTTTGGGACGGGGATCAGTGATGTGACTCTGTAAGCTCAGCTAGAGTCAAAATAGTTCTAAATGGTTACTTAGAGATATATGGGGAAGGTAAGCAGGAAGGGTGTACGAAAGCACAGGATGGCTGGCCCCCATCTTGCCATTACCCTTCCTGGCTAAAAGGCCTTGAGACGGAGATCAGCACCGCCGGTTTGGACTTTAATAATCTAGTGCCTTATCAAGCTTGACCCCTTTTCAGACGGCAGTGTGTCCCCCAAGCTGAAATTTAATTTCTTCAAAATATATTGTAAAAACTTAGATAAGCCTGCATAATTCAAAGATCAAGATAAACAGGTCAGGTTTATTTAGTATATCTTTGTCTGATTTTGGCATTTTGAATGACAATTTTGTCCAAGTCTTGATTGGAAATTTTTCCGTTTACCATTAGAATTTTGATATAAACTTTGATTTTACGGGAAATGTTTTATGCTGTTTATAAAAATCTAAAGACAAAGTGATAAGTTAATTGAATGTTATTTGAGCATTGCAACCAAAAATTAAATCTGCGACAAACTTTTTTACTCGTCCTGTCATAAAAGTCTTTGACCATCCTTGTCGTATTATCGCGTCTCAACCTTCTAGCTAAGATCAAAGTGTATTATCTGTTCTTATCAGCTCAGTATCTGATACGGTCCCTACATGGGGCCCAGAATATTTAGCTGATTTTTGGGAACCGAGGGCATGTCGGGGCTCGCTCCGCTCCGTTCAAGCGTTGGCCCGGTATTGAAGTACCTCCGGGATCGGCACACCCCTTTCGAGAGCAAATCAAAGTCGATGAATTCTAAAACCTTGTGTGTATAATGCGCTTTTCAAATTTTCTAGAAACCACCCCTGTAGTTTCCTAGCCCTTGAATATATTGAAAGTCATTTTTTTTCATCTGAAAAAAAAGAAAAATTGTATTTAATTTACAAAATTTAATGGTGAAAAAGCCAATGACCACTCGCCATAATTAAATTAATGTCCCCATGCATCTTTTTCATGCATCTTTTTTTTGTGAGTTGTTAGCAGCAGTAGTAATGACTAAAACCTTCTTTGGTTGTTTTTAACAAGAAAATAATTGGCATAATCAGTAGAACGGCCCCTGGAGTCTCAGAAATTAAAGTTTCGACTTTTCAGTCATATTGATTAACAGAGTGAGAAACCCCTGATATTCTTTTCTCACAAAGGTAAACTTGCATTCAAAGGTAAAATTAAGATGTTTGCATATGAAAATGAAATGGGGCATTGCTATTTTCAAAAATTAATTAAAAAAAACTTTCCGAAAAATAAGTTTTTCAAAGAAAAGTAAAAGGCCATTTTAAACTTAAGCTCAGCAGATTTAAATACCTGTTAAAATTCATACTCAAAACGACCAGAATTTACTATTAAAGAATAAATGAAACCCAAAACGAATAGAAATTAAATAAACAACCATAGCAAAAACATATAACAAGTAATAACATAAATGAATAAATACATCTTAAAGCAAGTATTAGTAGTAATCAAGGTTATACTTCTACGACTTTATGATCCTTCCGGTGTTATTTGGGCTATTGACCTACCAAGGCCGACCAGACAAGTTTCCGGGCCAACCAGACAAGTTTCTGGGTCAACTATAAGTTTCTGAACCTTTACATTCCATGACACCTTTCCAGAGCATGTACTTATGGATTCTGGATCTTATTTGCGTACGGCCATAGGACCATGTTATTTGCGTACGCTATTTGGGGTTATTGACTTGCAGATCTGGTTTGGTGGGTATAACCTGGTTTGGTGGGTATAGTCTGGTTTGGTGGATATAGTCTGGTTTAGTTTTTCAAAGAGAGGGAGTGTTTGACATTTTTGCAAAAAGGGATTCGCAAATTGGACAATATGAAAGATATTAATTAATGTTTTGAATAATAGGAATGTGAATGATGCTTTACCTTTCCGATGTGGTCTGTATAATACACAAGTGATGTTTGATAAGTATTGTCAATTTAAAATAGGATCTAACATTCCCTTCGTCCCCCCCCCATTTCTGAGGGCAGGGAGGGGAGGGGTCAATTTTGGAGGGAAAATCAAAAATACTCAGAATCGAAAATAAAGCGTGATCTGCCTCAAGGAGAAGGCTCAAAGACCCTTCGTTCCTCCATTTCTGAGGGGCAGGAGAGGTGGGGGGTCAATTTTGGAGGGAAAATCAAAAATACTCAGAACCAAAAATAAATGAGATCTGCCTCAAGGGGAAGGCTCAGAGGCCCTTCGTTCCCCCATTTCTGAGGGCAGGGGAGGGGGAGGTCAATTTTGGAGGGAAAACCAAAAATACTCAGAATCGAAAATAAACGAGATCTGCATCAAGGGGAAGGCTCAGAGGCCCTTTGTTCCCACATTTCTGAGGGCCAGGGGAGGGGGGAGGGGTCAATTTTGGAGGGAAAACCAAAAATACTCAAAATCGAAAATAAATGGAATCTGCCTCAAGGGCAAGGCTCAGAGGCCCCTCCTTCCTCCATTTCTGAGGGCAGGGGAGGGGTCAATTTTGGAGGGAAAACCAAAAATACTCAGAATCGAAAATAAATGGGATCCGCCTCAAGGGGAAGGCTCAGAGGTCATTCATTCCCCCGTTTCTGAGGGCAGGGGAGGGGGGGGGCAATTTTGGAGGGAAAACCAAAAATGCTCAGAATCGAAAATAAATGGGATCTGCCTCAAGGGCAAGGCTCAGAGGCCCTTCGTTCCCCCATTTCTGAGGGCAGGGGAGGAGGGGGTCAATTTTGGAGAGAAAACCAAAAATGCTCAGAATCGATAATAAATGGGATCTGCCTCAAGGGCAAGGCTCAGAGGCCCTTCGTTCCCCCATTTCTGAGGGCAGGGGAGGAGGGGGTCAATTTTGGAGGGAAAACCAAAAATACTCAGAATCGAAAATAAACGGGATCTGCCTCAAGGGGAAGGCTCAGAGAAGGCCTGGGCTGATGTTTGCAAGTCGAAGAATTTGTCTTTGTTGGTTTGAATGTCTAAAGTGCCTGTCTTTCTCTGTTTACATGTCTCATTCTTTTTGTTTGCATGTCCGGGTTGGTGTTTGCAAGTCCAAGTTGGGTTTTCAGACCTACGTTTTTTAGATTTTCGTGCGTGTTTGGTTCCCGGGGTTTATTATTTGAGAAGTTAACTTTAGTATTTCGTGATTTGACGTGCCTGAAATCATGAATTAGAATAGTTAATTAGCTGTTTGGGTTTTCAGACCTAGTTTTTTAGATTTTCGTGGGTGTTAGGTTCCTGGGATTTATTATTTGAGAAGTTAACTTTAGTATTTCGTATTTGACGTGCCTGAAATCATGAATTAGAATATTTAATTGGCTGTTTGGGGATTTTCAGACCTAGGTTTTTTAGATTTTCGTGTGTGTTTGACTCCTGGGGTTTATTATTTGAGAAGTTAACTTTAGTATTTTGTGGTTTTACGTGCCTGAAATCATAAATTAGAATATTTAATTAGCTGTTTAGGGTTTTCAGACCTAGGTTTTTTAGATTTTCGTGGATGTTTGACTCCTGGGGTTTATTATTTGAGAAGTTAACTTTAGTATTTTGTGGTTTTACGTGCCTGGAATCATGAATTAGAATAGTTAATTACCTGTTTAGGGTTTTCAGACCTACGTTTTTTAGATTTTCGTGAGTGTTTGGTTCCCGGGGTTTATTATTTGAGAAGTTAACTTTAGTATTTCGTGATTTGACGTGCCTGAAATCATGAATTAGAATAGTTAATTAGTTGTTTGGGTTTTCAGACCTAGTTTTTTAGATTTTTGTGGGTGTTAGGTTCCTGGGATTTATTATTTGAGAAGTTAACTTTAGTATTTCATAGTTTGACTTGCCTGAAATCATGAATTAGAATATTTAATTGGATGTTTGGGGATTTTCAGACCTAGGTTTTTTAGATTTTCGTGTTTGTTTGACTCCTGGGGTTTATTATTTGAGAAGTTAACTTTAGTATTTTGTGGTTTTACGTGCCTGAAATCATGAATTAGAATAGTTAATTAGCTGTATGGGTTTTCAGACCTAGTTTTTTTAGATTTTCGCGAGCGTTAGGTTCCTGGGAGTTATAATTTGAGAAGTAAACTTTAGTATTTCGTATTTGACGTGCCTGAAATCATGAATTAGAATATTTAATTGGCTGTTTGGGGATTTTCAGACCTAGGTTTTTTAGGTTTTCGTATGTGATTGACTCCTGGGGTTTATTATTTGAGAAGTTAACTTTAGTATTTTGTGGTTTTACGTGCCTGAAATCATAAATTAGAATATTTAATTAGCAGTTTAGGGTTTTCAGACCTAGGTTTTTTAGATTTTCGTGGATGTTTGACTCCTGGGGTTTATTATTTGAGAAGTTAACTTTAGTATTTCATGGTTTGACGTGCCTGAAATCATAAATTAGAATAGTTAATTAGCTGTTTGAGTTTTCAGAACTAGTTTTTTAGATTTTCGTGGATGTTTGGCTCCTGGGGTTTATTATTTGAGAAGTTAACTTTAGTATGTAACAGATTCTTTCTTGAAGTCACCTCTTGGATACACAATACAGAAATTTCATTAAAGAAATTCTGAAAAAATTGTAAGTAAGTAGCAAATTCTTTCTTGAATTCACCTGCTGGATAAACAAAAAGACATTTCTTTCAAGAAATTATGACAAAATTCTAAGTAAGAAACAAACTCTATTGTTTTTACGACTCAGATACACGATGTAGAAATTTAATTCAAGAAATTATGAAAAATTCTCAGTAAGTTACAATTTCTTTCTTGAAGTCAACTCTTGAATACACAATCCTGAAATTTCATTCAAGAAATTATGAAAATATTTGTAAGTAAGTAGCAAATTCTTTCTTGAATTCACCTGCTGGATAAACAAAAAGACATTTCGTTCAGAAAATTATGAAAAAATCGCAAGTAAGTAACAAACTCTTTATTGTTTTCACCTCTTGGATATACAATGCAGAAATTTCATTTTATTTCCTTCTTGAAGTCACCTCTTGGATACACAATACAGAAATTTCATTAAAGAAATTCTGAAAAAGTTGTAAGTAAGTAGCAAATTCTTTCTTGAATTCACCTGCTGGATAAACAAAAAGACATTTCTTTCAAGAAATTATGACAAAATTCTAAGTAAGAAACAAACTCTTTATTGTTTTCACGACTCAGATACACGATGTAGAAATTTAATTCAAGAAATTATGAAAAATTCTCAGTAAGTAACAATTTCTTTCTTGAAGTCAACTCTTGGATACACAATCCTGAAATTTCATTCAATAAACTATGAAAAAATTGTAAACAAGTAAAAAACTCTTTCCTGAAGTCACATCTTGGATACACAATGCAGAAACTTCATTTAAGAAACTATGAAAAAATTGTAACTAAGTAAGTAACAAATTCTTTCTTGAAGTCACCTCTTGGATACACAATGCAGAAATTTCATTAAAGAAATTATGAAAAATTGTAAGTAAGTAGCGAATTCTTACTTGAATTCACCTGCTCGATAAACAAAAAGACATTTCGTTCAAGAAATTATGACAAAATTCTAAGTAAGTAACAAACTCTTTCTTGAAGTTACCTCTTGGATATACAATGCAGAAATTTCATTTAAGAAATTACGAAAAAATTGTAAGCAAGTAACAAACTCTTTCCTGAAGTCACCTCTTGGATACACAATGCAGAAACTTCATTTAAGAAACTATGAAAAAATTGTAAGTAAGTAAGTAAGTAACAAATTCTTTCTTGAAGTCACTTCTTGGATACACAATACAGAAATTTCATTATAGAAACTATGAAAAAAATTGTATGTAAGTAGCAAATTCTTTCTTGAATTCACCTGCTCGATAAACAAAAAGACATTTCGTTCAAGAAATTATGACAAAATTCTAAGTAAGTAACAAACTCTTTACTGTTTTCACGACTTAGATACACAATGTAGAAATTTAATTCAAGAAATTATGAAAAAATTCTCAGTAAGTAACAATTTCTTTCTTGAAGTCAACACTTGGATACACAATACGGAAATTTCATTCAAGAAATTATGAAAATATTTGTAAGTAAGTAACAAACTCTTTATTGATTTCACCTCTTGGATATACAGTACAGATACTTCATTCGATAAATTATGAAAAAATCGCAAGTAAGTAACGAACTCTTTATTGTTTTCACCTCTTGGATATACAATGCGGATATTTCATTCAATAAATTATGAAAAAATTGTAAGCAAGTAACAAACTCTTTCCTGAAGTCAAATCTTGGATACACAATGCAGAAACTTCATTTAAGAAACTATGAAAAAATTGTAAATAAGTAAGTAACAAATTCTTTCTTGAAGTCACTTCTTGGATACACAATGCAGAAATTTCGTTAAAAAAATTATGAAAAAATTGTAAGTAAGTAGCGAATTCTTTCTTGAATTCACCTGCTCTATAAACAAAAAGACATTTCGTTCAAGAAATTATGACAAAATTCTAAGTAAGTAACAAACTCTTTCTTGAAGTTATCTCTTGGATATACAATAAAGAAATTTCATTTAAGAAATTATGAAAAAATTGTAAGCAAGTAACAAACTCTTTCCTGAAGTCACCTCTTGGATACACAATGCAGAAACTTCATTTAAGAAACTATGAAAAAAATTGTAAGTAGGTAAGTAAGTAACAAATTCTTTCTTGAAGTCACTTCTTGGATACACAATACAGAAATTTCATTATAGAAACTATGAAAAAAATTTTATGTAAGTAGCAAATTCTTTCTTGAATTCACCTGCTGGATAAACAAAAAGACATTTCGTTCAAGAAATTATGACAAAATTCTAAGTAAGTAACAAACTCTTTATTGTTTTCGCGACTTAGATACACGATGTAGAAATTTAATTCAATAAATTATGAAAAAATTCTCAGTAAGTAACAATTTATTTCTTGAAGTCAACTCTTGGATACACAATACGGAAATTTCATTCAAGAAATTATGAAAACATTTGTAAGTAAGTAACAAACTCTTTATTGATTTCACCTCTTGGAAATACAGTACAGATACTTCATTCGATAAATTATGAAAAAATCGCAAGTAAGTAACAAACTCTTTATTGTTTTCACCTCTTGGATATACAATGCGGATATTTCATTCAATAAATTATGAAAAACTTGTAAGTAAGTAACAAACTCTTTATTGATTTCACCTCTTGGATATACAGTACAGATACTTCATTTAAGAAACTATGAAAAAATTGTAAATAAGTAAGTAACAAATTCTTTCTTGAAGTCACCTCTTGGATACACAATTCGGATATTTTATTAAATAAATTATGAAAAAATTGTAAGCAAGTAACAAACTCTTTCCTGAAGTCACCTCTTGGATACACAATGCAGAAACTTCATTTAAGAAACTATGAAAAAATTGTAAATAAGTAAGTAACAAATTCTTTCTTGAAGTCACCTCTTGGATACACAATGCAGAAATTTCATTAAAGAAATTATGACAAAATTGTAAGTAAGTAGCAAATTCTTTCTTGAATTCACCTGCTGGATAAACAAAAAAGACATTTCGTTCAAGAAATTATGACAAAATTCTAAGTAAGTAACAAACTCTTTCTTGAAGTTACCTCTTGGATACACAATGCAGAAATTTCATTTAAGAAATTATGAAAAAATTGTAAGCAAGTAACAAACTCTTTCCTGAAGTCACCTCTTGGATACACAATGCAGAAACTTCATTTAAGAAACTATGAAAAAATTGTAAGTAAGTAAGTAACAAATTCTTTCTTGAAGTCACCTCTTGGATACACAATACAGAAATTTCATATAAGAAATTATGAAAAAATTGTAAGTAAGTAGCAAATTCTTTCTTGAATTCACCTGCTGGATAAACAAAAAGACATTTCGTTCAAGAAATTATGACAAAATTCTAAGTAAGTAACAAACTCTTTATTGTTTTCACGACTTAGATACACGATGTAGAGATTTAATTCAAGAAATTATGAAAAATTTCTCAGTAAGTAACAATTTCTTTCTTGAAGTCAACTCTTGGATACACAATACGGAAATTTCATTCAAGAAATTATAAAATGTTTGTAAGTAAGTAACAAACTCTTTATTATTTTCACCTCTTGGATATACAGTACAGATACTTCATTCAATGAATTATGAAAAAATCGCAAGTAAGTAACAAACTCTTTATTGTTTTCACCTCTTGGATATACAATACGGAAATTTCGTTCAATAAATTATGAAAATTTGTAAGCAAGTAAAAAACTCTTTCCTGAAGTCACCTCTTGGATACACAATACAGAAATTTCATAAAAGAAATTATGAAAAATTTGTAAGTAAGTAGCAAATTCTTTCTTGAATTCACCTGCTGGATAAACAAAAAGACATTTCGTTCAAGAAATTATGACAAAATTCTAAGTAAGTAACAAACTCTTTATTGTTTTCACGACTTAGATACACGATGTAGAATTTATTCAAGAAATTATAAAAAAAGGAAAGTAAGTAACAAACTCTTTATTGATTTCACCTCTTGGATACAAAAAAAGACATTTCATTCAAGAAATTATGACAAAATTCTAAGTAAGTAAAAAAACTCATTCTTGAATTCGCCGTTTGCATGCGCAATACAGAAATTTCATTCTATGGGACCTCTACACGTGATTAAACACGTTTTGAAACTACATGCTATTTGCTTGCCTTTCCTTGGTACCTTTCCAAACGAGCGGGGATTCCCCACTGGTTCCTACACATTGCAAAAAAGTGAGCAGTACGAAAACTCCACGTTTTCAACGAGACTGGTTTTTTAGATAACCCAATTTTTTTTAGGGGTCAATCAGAGACAGCGGAGATTGCTCAATATACGATAACTTGATTGGTGATTGGTTACACACCGCAACTGCGCATACTGAGAGAGACATGCAAAGTCGACATAGCTTTATTTCATTTTTTAAGGTTAATTTAGACGAAGTTACGTGCGCGCACGTAACCTCGTCTAAATTAACCTTAAAAAATGAAATAAAGCTATGGCGACTTTGCATGTCTCTCTCAGTATGCGCAGTTGCGGTGTGTAACCAATCACGAATCAAGTTATCGTATATTGAGCAATCTCCGCTGTCTCTGATTGACCCCTAAAAAAAAATAGGTTGTCTAAAAAACCAGTCTGGTTGAAAACGTGGAGTTTTCGTACTGCTCACTTTTTTGCAATGTGTAGGAACCAGTGGGGAATCCCCGCTCGTTTGGAAAGGTACCAAGGAAAGGCAAGCAAATAGCATGTAGTTTCAAAACGTGTTTAATCACATGTAGAGGTCCCATAGAATGAAATTTCTGTATTGTGCATGCAAACGGCAAATTCAAGAATGAGTTTTTTTACTTACTTAGAATTTGGTCATAATTTCTTGAATGAAATGTCTTTTTTTGTATCCAAGAGGTGAAATCAATAAAGAGTTTGTTACTTACTTTCCTTTTTTTATAATTTCTTGAATAAATTCTACATCGTGTATCTAAGTCGTGAAAACAATAAAGAGTTTGTTACTTACTTAGAATTTTGTCATAATTTCTTGAACGAAATGTCTTTTTGTTTATCCAGCAGGTGAATTCAAGAAAGAATTTGCTACTTGCTTACAATTTTTTCATAATTTCTTTTATGAAATTTCTGTATTGTGTATCCAAGAGGTGACTTCAAAGAGTTTGTTACTTGCTTACAAATTTTCATAATTTATTGAATGAAATTTCCGTATTGTATATCCAAGAGGTGAAAACAATAAAGAGTTTGTTACTTACTTGCGATTTTTTCATAATTTATTGAATGAAGTATCTGTACTGTATATCCAAGAGGTGAAATCAATAAAGACTTTGTTACTTACTTACAAATATTTTCATAATTTCTTGAATGAAATTTCCGTATTGTGTATCCAAGAGTTGACTTCAAGAAAGAAATTGTTACTTACTGAGAATTTTTTCATAATTTCTTGAATTAAATTTCTACATCGTGTATCTAAGTCGTGAAAACAATAAAGAGTTTGTTACTTACTTAGAATTTTGTCATAATTTCTTGAACGAAATGTCTTTTTGTTTATCCAGCAGGTGAATTCAAGAAAGAATTTGCTACTTACTTACAATTTTTTCATAATTTCTTTTATGAAATTTCTGTATTGTGTATCCAAGAGGTGACTTCAAGAAAGAATTTGTTACTTACTTAATTACAGTTTTTTCATAGTTTCTTAAATGAAATTTCTGCATTGTGTATCCAAGAGGTGACTTCAGGAAAGAGTTTGTTACTTGCTTACAATTTTTTCATAATTTCTTAAATGAAATTTCTGCATTGTGTATCCAAGAGGTAACTTCAAGAAAGAGTTTGTTACTTACTTAGAATTTTGTCATAATTTCTTGAACGAAATGTCTTTTTGTTTATCCAGCAGGTGAATTCAAGAAAGAATTTGCTACTTACTTACAATTTTTTCATAATTTCTTTAATGAAATTTCTGCATTGTGTATCCAAGAGGTGACTTCAAGAAAGAAATTGTTACTTACTTATTTACAATTTTTTCATAGTTTATCAAATAAAGTTTCTGCATTGTGTATCCAAGATGTGACTTCAGGAAAGAGTTTGTTACTTGCTTACAATTTTTTCATAATTTATTGAATGAAATATCCGCATTGTATATCCAAGAGGTGAAAACAATAAAGAGTTTGTTACTTATTTGCGATTTTTTCATAATTTCTTGAACGAAATGTCTTTTTGTTTATCCAGTAGGTGAATTCAAGAAAGAATTTGCTACTTACTGACAATTTTTTCATAATTTCTTTAATGAAATTTCCGTATTGTGTATCCAAGAGGTGACTTCAAGAAAGAATCTGTTACATACTAAAGTTAACTTCTCAAATAATAAACCCCAGGAGTCAAACACCCACGAAAATCTAAAAAACCTAGGTCTGAAAACCCTAAACAGCTAATTAACTATTCTAATTCATGATTTCAGGCACGTCAAACCACGAAATACTAAAGTTAACTTCTCAAATAATAAACCCCAGGAAACAAACACACACGAAAATCTAAAAAACCTAGGTCTGAAAACCCTAAACAGGTAATCAACTATTCTAATTCATGATTTCAGGCACGTAAAACCACAAAATATTAAAGTTAACTTCTCAAATAATAAACCCCAGGAGTCAAACATCCACGAAAATCTAAAAAACCTAGGTCTGAAAACCCTAAACTGCTAATTAAATATTCTAATTTATGATTTCAGGCACGTAAAACCACAAAATACTAAAGTTAACTTCTCAAATAATAAACCCCAGGAGTCAAACACATACGAAAACCTAAAAAACCTAGGTCTGAAAATCCCCAAACAGCCAATTAAATATTCTAATTCATGATTTCAGGCACGTCAAATACGAAATACTAAAGTTAATTTCTCAAATAATAAATTCCAGGAACCTAACGCTCACGAAAATCTAAAAAACCTAGGTCTGAAAACCCTAAACAGGTAATCAACTATTCTAATTCATGATTTCAGGCACGTAAAACCACAAAATACTTAAGTTAACTTCTCAAATAATAAACCCCAGGAGTCAAACACATACGAAAATCTAAAAAACTAGGTCTGAAAATCCCCAAACAGCCAATTAAATATTCTAATTCAAGATTTCAGGCAAGTCAAACTATGAAATACTAAAGTTAACTTCTCAAATAATAAATTCCAGGAACCTAACACCCACGAAAATCTAAAAAACTAGGTCTGAAAACCCAAACAACTAATTAACTATTCTAATTCATTATTTCAGGCACGTCAAATCACGAAATACTAAAGTTAACTTCTCAAATAATAAACCCCGGGAACCAAACACGCACGAAAATCTAAAAAACGTAGGTCTGAAAACCCTAAACAGCTAATTAAATATTCTAATTTATGATTTCTGGCACGTAAAACCACAAATTACTAAAGTTAACTTCTCAAATAATAAACCCCAGGAGTCAAACATCCACGAAAATCTAAAAAACCTAGGTCTGAAAACCCTAAACAGCTAATTAAATATTCTAATTTATGATTTCTGGCACGCAAAACCACAAAATACTAAAGTTAACTTCTCAAATAATAAACCCCAGGAGTCAAAAACACACGAAAATCTAAAAAATCTAGGTCTGAAAATCCCCAAACAGCCAATTAAATATTCTAATTCATGATTTCAGGCACGTCAAATACGAAATACTAAAGTTAACTTCTCAAATAATAAATCCCAGGAACCTAACACCCACGAAAATCTAAAAAACTAGGTCTGAAAACCCAAACAGCTAATTAACTATTCTAGTTCATGATTTCAGGCACGTCAAATCACGAAATACTAAAGTTAACTTCTCAAATAATAAACCCCGGGAACCAAACACGCACGAAAATCTAAAAAACCTAGGTCTGAAAACCCAACTTGGACTTGCAAACACCAACCCGGACATGCAAACAAAAAGAATCAGAAATGTAAACAGAGAAAGACAGGCACTTTAGACATTCAAACCAACAAAGACAAATTCTTCGACTTGCAAACATCAGCCCTGGCCTTCTCTGAGCCTTCCCCTTGAGGCAGATCCCGTTTATTTTCGATTCTGAGTATTTTTGGTTTTCCCTCCAAAATTGAGCCCCTCCATCTCCTGCCCCTCAGAAATGGAGGAACGAAGGGCCTCTGAGCCTTCCCCTTGAGGCTGATCCCGTTTATTTTCGATTCTGAGTATTTTTGGTTTTCCCTCCAAAATTGACCCCCTCCTCCCCTGCCCTCAGAAATGGGGGAACGAAGGGCCTCTGAGCCTTGCCCTTGAGCCAGATCCCATTTATTTTCGATTCTGAGCATTTTTGGTTTTCTCTCCAAAATTGACCCCCTCCTCCCCTGCCCTCAGAAATGGGGGAACGAAGGGCCTCTGAGCCTTGCCCTTGAGGCAGATCCCATTTATTTTCGATTCTGAGCATTTTTGATTTTCCCTCCAAATTTGCCCCCCCCTCCCCTGCCCTCAGAAATGGGGGAATGAAGGGCCTCTGAGCCTTCCCCTTGAGGCGGATCCCATTTATTTTCGATTCTGAGTATTTTTGGTTTTCCCTCCAAAATTGACCCCTCCCCTGCCCTCAGAAATGGAGGAAGGAGGGGCCTCTGAGCCTTGCCCTTGAGGCAGATTCCATTTATTTTCGATTCTGAGTATTTTTGGTTTTCCCTCCAAAATTGACCCCCTCCCCCCTCCCCTGGCCCTCATAAATGTGGGAACAAAGGGCCTCTGAGCCTTCCCCTTGATGCAGATCTCGTTTATTTTCGATTCTGAGTATTTTTGGTTTTCCCTCCAAAATTGACCTCCCCCTACCCTGCCCTCAGAAATGGGAGAACGAAGGGCCTCTGAGCCTTCCCCTTGAGGCAGATCTCATTTATTTTCGATTCTGAGTATTTTTGATTTTCCCTCCAAAATTGACCCCCCACCTCTCCTGCCCCTCAGAAATGGAGGAACGAAGGGTCTTTGAGCCTTCCCCTTGAGGCAGATCACGCTTTATTTTCGATTCTGAGTATTTTTGATTTTCCCTCCAAAATTGACCCCTCCCCTCCCTGCCCTCAACTACTATTCAATACATTAATTAATATCTTTCATAGTGTCCAATTTGCGAATCCCTTTTTGCAAAAATGTCAAATACTCCCTCTCTTTGAAAAACTAAACCAGACTATATCCACCAAACCAGACTATACCCACCAAACCAGATTATACCCACCAAACCAGATATGCAAGTCAATAACCCCAAATAGCGTACGCAAATAACATGGTCCTATGGCCGTACGCAAATAAGATCCAGAATCCATAAGTACATGCTCTGGAAAGGTGCCATGGAATGTAAAGGTCCAGAAACTTATAGTTGACCCAGAAACTTGTCTGGTTGGCCCGGAAACTTGTCTGGTCGGCCTTGGTAGGTCAATAACCCAAATCACACCGGAAGGATCATAAAGTCGTAGAAGTATAACCTTGATTACTACTAATACTTGCTTTAAGATGTATTTATTCATTTATGTTATTACTTGTTATATGTTTTTGCTATGATTGTTTATTTAATTTCTATTCGTTTTGGGTTTCATTTATAATTTAATAGTAAATTCTGGTCGTTTTGAGTATGAATTTTAACAGATATTTAAATCTGCTGAGCTTAAGTTTAAAATGGCCTTTTACTTCTCTTTGAAAAACTTATTTTTCGGAAAGTTTTTTTTAATTAATTTTTGAAAATAGCAATGCCCCATTTCATTTTCATATGCAAACGTTTTAATCCTTTTAATGCAAGTTTATCTTTGTGAGAAAAAAATATCAGGGGTTTCTCACTCTGTTAATCAATATGACTGAAAAGTCGAAACTTTAATTTCTGAGAACCCAGGGGCCGTTCTACTGATTATGCCAATTATTTTCTCGTTAACAACCAAAGGTGGCTTTAGTCATTGCTACTACTACTAACAACTCACAAAAAAAGATGCATGAAAAAGATGCATGGGGACATTAATTTAATTATGGCGAGTGGTCATTGGCTTTTTCACCATTAAATTTTGTAAATTAAATACAATTTTTCTTTTTTTTTTTCAGATGAAAAAAAATGGCTTTCAATGTATTCAAGGGCGAGGAAACTACAGGTGTGGTTTCTAGAAAATTTCAAAAGCGCATTATACACACAATGTTTTAGAATTCATCGACTTTGATTTGCTCTCGAAAGGGGTGTGCCGATCCCGGAGGTACTTCAATACCGGGCCAACGCTTGAACGGAGCGGAGCAAGCCCCGACATCCCTTCGGTTTCCAAAAATCAGTTTAATATTCTGGGCCCCATGTAGGGACCGTATCAGATATTAAGCTGATAAGAACAGATAATACACTTTGATCTTAGCTAGAAGGTTGAGACGCGATAATACGACAAGGATGGTCAAAGACTTTTATGACAGGACGAGTAACAAAGTTTGTCGCAGATTTAATTTTTGGTTGCAATGCTCAAATAACATTCAATTAACTTTTCACTTTGTCTTTAGATTTTTATAAACAGCATAAAACATTTCCCGTAAAATCAAAGTTTATATCAAAATTCTAATGGTAAACGGAAAAATTTCCAATCAAGACTTGGACAAAATTGTCATTCAAAATGCCAAAATCAGACGAAGATATACTAAATAAACCTGACCTGTTTATCTTGATCTTTGAATTATGCAGGCTTATCTAAGTTTTTACAATATATTTTGAAGAAATTAAATTTCAGCTTAGGGGACACACTGCCGTCTGAAAAGGGGTCAAGCTTGGGTCTGAAGGAGGAAGCCCCCCACCCCTGCCTCATAGCAAATTGCGCCCCTGGAGCACCTCCTTCATGATCAATTACACACGAAAGAAGTCAAGTTTGGTTAATGCTAATGAAATTAAATAGAATGCAAATAAAATAGTTTAGAAACTACTTTGATTATCGCAAAAAGGGAAAAAGACCCCCTAAAAATTACAGAATCTTAATGAAAATCACACCATCATATTCAGCGTATCAGAGAACCCTACTGCAGAGGTTTCAAGCTTCTATCTACAAAACTGTGGAATTTTGCATTTTTTGCCAGAAGACTGTTTACGCTTGTCACTGTACAAGTTATATAAAGCTCTCGTGCTTTAACAGCACTATTTCTTTTTTTTTAGTGATGTGGAAGTTTGTAGTCAGCTCAAGCTATTCCTCGTAAACTCTGCAGACTAAAATGTATCCAGAAGATCAGCAAGTATTAGAATGAACGATTATTTAGAGGGGTAAGTTTCCGTGATTTATTAGCTTATATCTTTTGCTGTAGGCTTCTGTTTGAAACAGGCTTACGTTAAACCATTCATAGGCTACTGTGAGTAAAAATTATAGGTTGTTCGGCAACTCTTCTACAGCCTCTGTGGAAGAGTTAGGAAATAGGAGTAGAGAATGGCAAATAGAGTTGCAAAGCTGAGGTTTGGGCAGCCCATCTACTTTAAATAATGTAAATAGAGAGTTACCCGCGCAATGGAATGTAAGCAATGCATTGTAAGGTAATGCAATTTAAGCAATGTAAATAGAGAGCTTCGTTTTATGACATGAAAAGTATTGGATTCAAAAAGGTATGAATTGCTAAAGAAAACCACTTTCCATGAGCCACTTCAAATGCACCTGATTTGTCTTTCAAGCCCGGTAACTTTACCCGAGAAAGCTACAATGAAGACATGGCTGTATTTCTTTTTTTTTGTGGAGGCAGCTAAGCTTTCTATCGGATATTCATGACTAGCTGAAATCACCTTGACAAGTATTTGAGATAAGACAAAAACTGGATAAATTTGGAAAGCAAATTCCAGCAGAAAGTGGTAATTGTTACTGGCTATTTATTTTAACGCCTGATTCTAAGTGTTTGACTGATTTCTTAATTTTTTGAAGAAATAGCTTCATGAAATAAATATTAATTCGAACACCTTTCAAACTTATAATCAAGACTCAATTACTAACACCCGTTTATTGAGATCTGCTGACTTGAACAATGGAAACTTGGTTTATTTTCTAATAACTTACTTCTTCAGTCAAAGTTAGTGGAGATTTTCACTACCCAATCTCATAACCAGTTTTGCTTTCTATTTTATGTCTAATTAGGTCATTGTTAATCTATTGATATTTACATGTAAGAATAATAACAAAGACAGTGTAATAACTTGCGAACATGAATCAGCTTCAAGTTAAATTTACGAGATTGCACTAAAATCTAAACCTGCTTCAGGTGTGCGACAAATTCAATCAAGGTCACACTTGGAACATTAAATAGAAAAGCTGAATGACCCAAAGCCATTATATATACATTATATATACATATATATATATACATATATGTATATATGTATATATGTGTATCGGTGTTTAATTAAAAATGTTCTAATCAAACCGTATGTATAAATGAAATCTGGAATAGACTGTCCTGATCTCTGGGGTCTTAACTCTTAAAACAAACCTGCTTGTATGTGTTTTAATCCTTTTTCTTAATGCTTTAAAGCTTTTCAATTTGTTATTGACTCAATAAAGGTAAATAGGTAAGGTTAATGATAAGGCACTAGATTATTAAAGTCCAAACCGGCGGTGCTGATCTCCGTCTCAAGGCCCTTTAGCCAGGAAGGGTAATGGCAAGATGGGGGCCAGCCATCCTGTGCTTTCGTACACCCTTCCTGCTTACCTTCCCCATATATCTCTAAGTAACCATTTAGAACTGTTTTGACTCTAGCTGAGCTTACAGAGTCACATCACTGATCCCCGTCCCAAACCAAATAATTGGCCACACCAGGAATCAAACCTTCGCCCTTTTGACAAAAGATTAAATAAAAAAAACAAGTTTTTTTAACTGAAAGTAAGGAACGACGTTAAAACTTAAAACGAACAGAAATTATTCCGTATATGAAGGGGGCTGTCCCCTCCTCAACGCCTCGCTCTTTACGCTAAAGTTTTTTTATTGTTTAAAAAAATAGAGTTGTGAGAAAGTCAAACTTTAGCGTAAAGAGCGAGGCGTTGAGGAGGGGACAGCCCCCTTCATATACGGAATAATTTCTGTTCGTTTTAAGTTTTAAGGTCGTTCCTTACTTTCAGTTAAAAAAACTTGTTTTTTTTATTTAATTTTTGAACGTTTTTGAATTAATGCAGGTTTTGATTTTGGCTCACCGTACATGAATAATTAAAACAAAATTTGCATATTATATTTGGTTAAATGGCTTTCTTGAAACTTGTTTAATTTTATTTACGAACGTTTTTATTAGTAATAAATATACGTAACTTAGAATTAACTTACGTAACGAACTTCTATATTCATAAATTTTTAACACGTATATTAGGGGGTTCGCCCCCTAGTCAATACCCTGCTCTTTAAACTATAGTTCGAATTTTTTTTCCAGTTCTTTAAAAATGACCTCTTAATCACAATCAGTTGATCAGTTGAAAAACTTGTTTTTTTTTTATTTAATTCCTGATCTTTATCTTTAATAATGCTGGGAAATCCGGCGCCCCCTTCATAGCAATGTCCCTTCCCCCATGAAAACTTCCTTCATGGAAAGATCCTTCCATATAGCCCCCGACCCTTTCCTTCCCCCACCTACCAGAAAAAATCTCCTCTGAAAAAGTCTGTATACTTCCCAATAACCAATACTATATGTTAACATTGAGTAAAGTTCATAACTTTCAGCCCTCTCCCTGGGGACTTTGGGGGATCAAGTCATCCTAAAAGACATTTTTATCATATTTTCGACCATGCTGAACAAAATGGCTATCTCAAAATTTTGATCGGGTGACTTTGGGAAAAAAATGAGCGTGGGAGGGGGCCTAGTTGCCCTCCATTTTTTTTGGTCACTTAAAAAGGGCACTAGAACTTTTAATTTCCGTTCCAATGAGCCCTCCCACGATATTCTAGGACCACTGGGTCGATACGATCACCCCTGGGGAAAAAAAAAACAAACAAACAAACAAACAAATAAACACGCATCCGTGATCTTTCTTCTGGCAAAAAATGCAAAAATCCACATTTTTGTAGATAGGAGCTTGAAACCTCTACAGTAGGGTTCTCTGATACGCTGAATATGATGGTGTGATTTTCATTAAGGTTCTATAACTTTTAAGGGGTCTTCCCCCCTTTTTTTGAAAATCAGCCAAATTTTCTCAGGCGCGTAACTTTTGATGGGTAGCTCTAAACTTGATGAAAGTTATATATTTGAAATCAGCATTGAAATCTGATTCTTTTGACATATCTATTGGTATCAAAAACTCGTTTTCTAGAGTTTCGGTTACCATTGAGCCGGGTCGCTCCTTACTTACAGTTCGTTACCACGAACTGTTTGATTCCAAATCTAGCACACCATCTACTTGGCTAGGACCTATTCAATTCAATTCAAAAGGAAGTCAGGTTGGTCTAAGAAATTATAACCTTTATAGAAGGAATTTAAATCCCAGTGAAGTTGAAAAATAATAGCAATAAAAGCAAGAGCCTAGTATCTAACACAATGTGAAGCATACAACACAAAATATCTTGTGTTGTAAAACTATGCCCACTTAAATTTGGTGATTTTACAATTTACATAATCTATGTTTACAATCCGTACTTTTGTAATTAGTGTCTTTTTTTGTTCGAAAAACCAAGAAAAATTTTCACGACAAACTATACAACAAAAGTAGAAAAGACCCCCGCCCCCTGAAAACAACTTTTTTCGTCTTAGCTTCCAAACCCCTTGCCACTATAAATAATTTCGGTAAATTTGCAGTGTAAAACATAATTTAGCTAGGATTAAATTGAACACGTCACTTGATTCTTTTTTTATACTTCTTTATAATACAATAACGACTTCTAGGACAAATTCTGTTTTGAGCCTTAAAAGGGCAAAGAGGGTTCAAAACAGCTTGTGGTCCCCAAAAGTTCAAAAAATTTATTTTATCACTAGTGAGAAAAAATGGCAATTTATAGCTGATTCAGGAATGGTAGTTATTAGTTTTCTTAGTCTTAATAATAAAATAACGTTTTGACTACAAGTTTGCAATATTTTTAGAGCTAGAAACCCCTCAATAACTACTGTGATGTCATTTTAGAGGGGTTTCAGGTTGTTTTTAAGAAATCCTACGAATTTGTTTTCTTAACAACATTTTACTATTGCACCTAAGGAAAATTACAATTACCATTCCTAAATCAACTGCAAATGGTGATTGTTTTTCACTCGACAATTTTTTTAAACATTTAAATTTTTGGCCACTATCGACTGTTTTGCCTTTTGGGGCCCCATTAAGGGATCAAAATGGAATTTGACCCACAAATAATTAATGAACTCTAAAAGGGCATAAGAAAAGGCATCAAGTGATGTATTCACTTTGATCCTAGCTAAATTATGTTGTAAACTACAAATTTACCTTAATTTCTAGATACGCTGTCCTCTTTTTACTGGCTTAATGCGGTGCAACGGTGATAAGTAGAAAACACGGGGCCTGATAACTGCATTAATTACAAGAGCAAGAACATACCTATTTACACTATATTTACAAATAGTTTACATCATATTCTCCCAAAATAAAGTAATCAGATACCTTGTACCGGTGCAGTGGAAGTAGTTGAGACTTCCGGTGTGAAAGATCTCTGGTTCAATCCCGCACGGCACAAGGAACTGTAACCTTTGAAACACCGCACTGGCTTTCTATACGGTGTGAGACTAGTGTATGACTTTCTCTGATGCACTGGCTGATGTTACAGCCTTTTAAACAATCACGGACATCCATGTTTTAATGACCAATGGCTAAGAGATCGTAATGACGATCTATTATGACGTTTGTCATAACAGATCGTCATAGTTCTTATGAAAACACTTTTTGTCAATGACACTAGCACCTTTAATTCTTAATAAATCAATACTGAAGAAAATTACATTGATTTCTGGTCTTTCATGGTTCTCAAGTCTTTCATTCTTAATGAAATCTTAATAAATCAATATTGAAGAAAATTACATTGATTTCTGGTCTTTCATGGTTCTCAAGTCTTTCATCACTTTGACCAAGTTGATTTTAATTCATTTTTTTTTTCTTAAATAAAAGCCCTTCTATTTCTAAAAATAGCCTTGAATAATAAAAAAAAAATGCATATATAGATTTTTCAAATGCTTGAAGACACACTAATGAGTCACGTGACGAAAATCGTAATCACTCAAGTTAATCAGTAGAGGAATGTTATTCAAAATGCTGTTGAAATAGGAATATCTCGATACTCGATACTTCCATTTAGTCCACATTTTTCACTGGCTTGTATAATCCTCGTTTTTCTCTTTTTAAATATTTTTTTCGTTTTATCATGATTAGCCAGTGTGGTCTCAGAAATTATTTACAACAAGCTTGCGGGGAGCATGTGACCAAGTCTGTTCTTAATTATTTTGATTTTTCCAAAAAAACACGCTAACATAATTAGCCAGCCAGAATTTTTACAGAATTTTAGGTTTCATAGAATTCTTCCAAAGTCTCTTCGTTTTCGATTAAATATGGGCACGCAATCGGAACTAAAATTTAGAGATAGGATTGGTTTTCAATAATTGAATCTCATTTTAAAAGACCATAAAAACCGACGTTTTTTCTTAGTAACATGATCTCAAAAGTTCGACATTTGTTACACCGCAACCTCTCGTCACCAGATTTTCAACAGATTTCTAAAATAGCTCAAAGTTCTTTCCGTCACGACTTTTTCATACCTAGAACTCGTTTATCAGAAAATTTTGTAAAACTATAATACGAAAAATTTCAAAATTTCAGATGTTTTCTTCCTAGATTCTGTCCTGACCCTACCATTGAGAACCTATATTCGAAAGTTCTTACACCGAAAGAAATCTATGTCTTGTCAAAGGGACCAACACTTTACTTGCCTCATCCACGAGTAAATTTCTCAGAGATAGTATCCAGTGTGGAGGCGGGTATATTTGGTTCAAGAGGTATTGTGGAAAACCCAGACTTACTTCGAGGGGAGGTTGTTAAGAATCTTCTTGACTTCACCCCTTATTCATCTAATTCAAAAAATCGGGAAACACAAATTCTGAAAAATTTAACAAAAGACCCAGACATCATCACCACCAGGGCTGACAAAGGGAATAAAATTGTTGTCCTTGATAAAATCTCATAACAAAAAAGTTACGGATATTTTGTCCGACACCCACACTTATAAACCTATAGATTCAAACCCCACCGACAAGTTCACCCGTGAAGTACGAAAAGACCTGGAAATTTTACGAAATGAAAGACTCGTTACTCAAAAAAAGAAAAAAAAAAGGAGTTATCCTTTCACCCTTACATGGGAAGGGTCGTCAAATTTTAGTTGTGTTTTGTTTTAAGGTTCGAAACTTTTATAGTATCTTTGTATTTTTATTAGTAATTTTTATTTTATTATCGTGCACTGAAGACGGTCAAGCGGAGGTCTTGACCGAAATATTTGCATTTTAGTCCACATTTTTCACTGGCTTGTATAATACTTGTTTTTATCTTTTTTACTATTTTTTCGTTTTATCTTTTTTAGCCAGTGTGGTCTCAGAAATTATTTGATTTTCCAAACTGAGTGAGGAGTAAAAATAAATTCTACTTTCGAAGCTATAAACTACGAATATTCCACAACGAGTGAGGAGTATACAAAAATTCTACTTTCGAAGTTAAAAACTTAAAAGTTTTTCTCCGAACCGAGTGATGAGTATAAAAAATTCTACTTTCGAAGTTAAAAAACTTCGAATTTTCCAAACTGAGTTAAGAGTATAATAAAACTTCCACTTTCGAAGTTGAAAACTTTGAATTTGCCAAACCGAATAAGGAGTATAAAAAAATCTGCTTTCGAGGTTAAAAACTTCGAATTTTCCAAACCGAGTGAGGAGTATAAAAAAAAACGAAAAAATTATGCATCATTCAAATAAGCCTTACATCCTAAGAAAATAGGATGATAAATTTTAGCAGTCGCATAACACTTCGACCATTTGAATAGGATTACCTTCATTCATATCAAAACCAAATATCGATATCGTGAAAAAATTAGATTATCTTCATTATGAGTCAAAACTCCAAGTGATGGTTATATTTGCGCAACAAATGGAAACCGGCCATATAGTTCTCTATTAGTTTATAAATACGACTTGACACTAAAAATCGTTTCAAAATCGGTACAAATTTCCTTGATTTCAATTCTAGGAAAGCCCGAGATTCCTGATTAACCATTGCATAGTATTTTTAACCCTATACACAAGAAAACAATGGGGCACTAGTTTTCGGCGGAAAAGTGCTTTAAGGTCTCCATTTTGAAGTTTTTACGACAAGGCTTTCCAAAATTTCTGTTTTCCGAACAAACTGAAATTTCAAAATGTGAAGGCATATATATATATATATATATATATATATATATATATATATATATATATATATATATATATATATATATATATATATATATATATATATATATATATATATATATATATATATATATATATATATTATATATATATATGTATATATATATATATATATATATATATATATATATATATATATATATATATATATATATATATATATATATATATATATATCTATATATATATATATGTATATCGGTGTTTAATTAAAAATGTTCTAATAAAACCGTATGTATAAATGAATTCTGGAATAAACTGTCCTGATCTCTGGGGTCTTAACTCTTAAAACAAAGCTGCTGGTATGTGTTTTAATCCTTTTTCTTAATGCTTTAAAACTTTTTAATTTGGTATTGACTCAATAAAGGTACATAGGTAAGGTTAATGATAAGGCACTAGATTATTAAAGTCCAAACCGGCGGTGCTGATCTCCGTCTCAAGGCCCTTTAGCCAGGAAGGGTAATGGCGAGATGGGGGCCAGCCATCGTGTGCTTTCGTACACCCTTCCTGCTTACCTTCCCCAGATTTCTTTAAGTAACCATTTAGAACTGTGTTGACTCAAGCTGAGTTTACAGAGTCACATCACTGATCCCCGTCCCAAACCAAATGCCACACCACGAACCAAACCTTCGCCCTTTTGACAAAAGACTCCAAATCTAGCACACCATCTACTTGGCTAGGACCCATTCAATTCAATTCAATTTATTAAATACTGCAATAAATACATAAATACATTTAAGCGCTAGAGGTTCCAAGAAGCATAGCTTGTAGAGGACCTCGTATAAATCACAAAATTCACGCAAAACAAATCAGGGAAGGAAAAAAAAATACAACCCTACCTCAAAAATATAAACACAATGCGAGAAAAATCAACAAAAAAAAACAAACAAAAAACAGACAACTGCTACACAGTAACCTTTGACTTAATTTTATCCAAACTGAAAATGTCCTGTAATTTATTAAAAAGCCAACCCGTTAGAAATATTATTAAACAACTGGGTTCGAATCTCATTCAACATAATAAGAGAGGAGAAACTAAAAAAAATTATATAAAGTAAAGTGGAAAAAAAGATAAAGCAAAATTAATAAAGAAATAAAGAAAAAAAAACGAAATTACGTCAAGCCTTAGAGAATATTTTTCTGCAAAGGGAAGAAGAGTTTTTGATAAGTGAAAATTCACTGGGAATAGAGTTCCAAAGATATGTTTGTATTTTTTTTTTCCTTCCCTGATTTGTTTTGTATGGATTTTGAGATTTATACGAGGCCCTCTACAAGCTATGCTTCTTGGGACCTCTAGGGCTTAAGTGTATTTATGTATTTAATGCAGTATTTAATAAATTGAATTGAATTGAATCATCTATACATCTATATATGTTATTTATATACCAAAAGGAAGTCAGGTTGGTCTAAGAAATTATAACCTTTATAGAAGGAATTTAAATCCCAGCGAAGTTGAAAAATAATAGCAATAAAAGCAAGAGCCTAGTATCTAACACAATATGAAGCATACAACACAAGATATCTTATGCACTGGCTGATGTTATAGCCTTTTAAACAATTTTGGACATCCATGTTTTAATGTTTAATGACCAATGGCTAAGAGATCCTTTGTTTAATAATGAAATTGACGTCATGATTTTTTAGCTGAAATGACGTTTATAAGCAAAATGGCTGTGATACTGTGTACAGTACAATGACGTTTTTATTATTTTTATATATGACGTCACACCACCATGATTTATCAAAGTTGTACATGTAACGAAGTGATTCTTAAACACAGAAACTCTGAATTTAATAGATAAAATTATTTAATTTTAGCTTTTTTGGAGTTTTTGTAGTTCTTATGAAAACCCTTTTTGTCAATGACACTAGCACCTTTGTTTCTTAATAAATCAATATTGAAGAAAATTACATTGATTTCTGGTCTTTCATGGTTTTCAAGTCGTTCATCACTTTGACCAAGTTGATTTTAATTCATTTTTTTTCTTGAATAAAAGCCCTTTTATTTCTAAAAATAGCCTTGAATAATAAAAAAAATGTATATCTAGATTTTTCAAGTGCTTGAAGACACACTAATGAGTCACGTGACAAAAATCGTAATCACTCAAGTTAATCAGTAGAGGAATATTATTCAAACTGCTGTTGAATTAGGAATATCTCGATACTCGATACTCGATACTTCCATTTAGTCCACATTTTTCATGAACATACCTGTTTACACTATATTTACAAATAGTTTACATCACATTCTCCCAAAATAAAGTAATCAGATACCTTGTTCCGGCAGACTGGAAGAATTTTTCATGTGTTTGGGGAAAAGATGAGCGTGAGAGGGGGTTTACTTGCCTTCCAATCACTTTCAACTATTAAAAAGGGTATTAGCCGTTTCAATTTCGAACCGAATGATTCCTTTTTGAATTTTCTACGTCAATGCTTTCTATAAGAAAAACCTTATATGCCTCCAGGGCAAAAACTTACAACCCCTGCCCTGAGGGCTCTGGGGGGAGTGTCATCCTCAAAAACATAATTTCAGGACTTTTTAACTATGTCGAACAAAATGGCTGTTTCAAAATTTTGATTGGATGTGTTTGGGGAAATGGTGGGTGTGAGGGGGTTGTTAGTCATCCTCAAATAACTTTCGACTATTAAAAAGGGCACAAACCCTTCTAATTTCCAATCGAATGAGCCTTTTTTAAAGTTTCTACAACACCACTATCTATAAGAACCTTATATCCCCCTGGGTATAACTTACAACCCCTGTCCCGAGGGCTCTGAGGAGGTTATCATCCTCAAAAACCTGATTTCCAAAACTTTTAAGTACGTTGAACAAAATGGTCATCTAAGAATTTTGATTGGATGTGTTTGGGGAACAGGTTGGCGTAAGAGGGGGGTTAGTTGCCCTCAAATCACTTTCGACTATTAAAAATAGCACTAGCCATTTGAATTTCCAATCGAATGAGCCCTTTTACAAGTTTCTACGACAAAGCTTTGAATAAAAACCTTATATGCCGCCAGGGCATAACTTATAACCCTTACCCTTAGGGCTATAGGGGGATTGTGATCCTCAAAGACATAATTTCCAGAACTTTCCACTGCTTTGAACAAAATGGCTGTCTCAAAATTTTGATTGGATGTGTTTGGGGAAATGGTGGGTGTGAGAGGGGTGTTAGTTATCCTCCAATCACTTTCGACTATTAAAAAGGGCACAAACCCTTCTAATTTCCAATCGAATGAATTCCAAAGCTTTTAATAAAAATCCTTATATGCCCCCAGGGCACAACTTACAACCCTTACCCTTAGGGCTGTCATCCTCAAAGATATAATTTTCAGACCTTTCAACTGCTTTGAACAAAATAGCTACCTCAAAATTTTGATTGGATGTGTTTTGGGAAAAGGTGGGTGTGAGAGGGGTGTTAGTTATCCTCCAATCACTTTCGACTATTAAAAAGGGCACAAACCCTTCTGATTTCCAATCGAATGAATTCCAAAGCTTTTAATAAAAACCTTATATGCCCCCAGGGCACAACTTACAACCCTTACCCTTAGGGCTGTAGGGGGCTATCATCCTCAAAGATATAATTTTCAGACCCTTCAACTGCTTTGAACAAAATAGCTGTCTCAAAATTTTGATTGGATGTGTTTGGGGAAATCTTGTACGTGGAAGGGGCGTATTTTGCCTTCCAATCACTTTCGACTATTAAAAGGGCACTAGCCATTACATTTTCCAATTGAATGAGCCCTTTTTGAAGTTTTTACGACAAAGCTTTCTATGAAAACCTTATATACCCCCAATGCATAACTTACAACCCTTGCCCTGTGGGCCGGGGGGGGGGTGTCATCCTCAAAGACCTAATTTCCACCTTTCAGCTATGTTGAATAAAATTGCTATCACAAAATTTTGATTGGATGTGTGTGGGGAAATGGTGGGCGCGAGAGGGGCGTTAGTTGCTCTCCAATCACTTTCAACTATTGAAAAAGGCACTAGCCTTTTCAGTTTTCAATCGAATGAGCCATTTTGAAGTTTCTACGACAACGCTTTCAATAAAAACCATTTTCCACAAAATAAGTTTTTCAAAGAAAAGTAAAGAACTCTATTAAACCAAAAATGAGCAAAAGTAAAATCAAATAGTCTACCAAGCGTCAAACTACCGCAAATCAACATCGATAAATAAATGAAATCCAAAACGAAAAGAAATTACTATAAATAACCAAGTCAAACTCAAAACGAGCAGAAATTAACATGAGTAGGGCTGGAAACCCCCTATGCCTTCCCAAGGCCAGAATATAATTTGCACTTTACTGAAAAAATATATATGTTTTTACTTTTATAACTTTAATAAATCAAATAATATTCACATTTTGATTACTAAATATCAGTATATGTATATTAAACTGACAATTCACATTCATTTGTATTTTTTTAATTAATGTGCAAATTCTGTTATGGAGTGAAGCGCGTAAAAGGGCGCTAAAAAAAGCGCGTAAAGCGCAAAATGGAAACGCCAAATCAATGGATCACAAAAACTGGAAAAAAATAATTCAGAGTACTAGAAGTTTGACTATTACAAGAAGTAGCTCGACTTTGTCTGTCAAAGCGCGTATTTGCGTGCACAAAAGGGCGTAAAAAGTGTAAAACTGATGGAACGTTTTGAGAAACTTTGGAAAAAGCGGAAATATAGTATGAAATATGGGGAACCCAATGGAGATCTGTATAAAGTCGAGTGATCGCTCTAAAACGTCTTATAAAGCACCCGAAAGCGCTAAACAAGCGCAGGTTTACCAGCCTCAATGCAAAAGTACCAAAATTTCTGTTTTCCGAACAAACTGAAATTTCAAAATGTGAAGGAATAGTTGACTAGAGAGGATCACGAAATGGTCTGAGAATTTCAGAAGAGGTTCCAGACAAACACTAAAAACCTTGTAAATCATAGGCAGCGCAAACGCGCTGCCTAAGCAAAGAACGACGTTGGCGCAATGTATTATTGTTTTTTCTTTAGACCATGGCACTTCGTATCGAAGGATTTGTCGTAAAAACTTCAAAAAGGGATCATTCGATTGGAAATTGGAGTGGCTTGTGCCCTTTTTATTAGTCAAAAGTGATTGGAAGGCAAGTAACACCCCTTCCATGCCCAACATTTCCCAAAACACAGCCAATTAAAATTTTGAGATAGCCATTCTGTTCAGCGTAGTTGATTACCAGATAGAAGATATATTTTGACGAAGATACTCCCCCAAAACCCTCAGGGCAAGGGTTGTAAGTTATGCCCTGGGGGCTTATGAGATTTTTATAGAAAGTATTGTCGTAGAAATTTCAAAAAAGGCTCATATGAAAAAAATCATATGATGAGAAAACATATTCAATCAGCAGTAATTCATGTGCAACTTTAATGACATGGTACTAAAACTACATCCGCAGAAAATAACATAAGTATTCCGTGACCGCTAAAAAATAATTGTAATGTAACTGAGTGGTCGATCTGTAGCAATAAAAGTTTTATGGCCGTCCTAATAGCGGTAATGAAGATTGATCGCGTCAAGTCTAAAATTATACCTTGAAAGCCGTGAACTTACACCTTACAAGTTCTCCGATAGCGCCGCTTATAGCGCCAAAGATTGTGCCATCGAGCCCTGCGCCACAAAAATGGGGAATGAAGTAAATTTATAACCGCGCCACCCTCAATTATTGAGAGAAAATAACATGTGTAGCCATATAAATGTGACCTCTTTATTTCGAGCGATCTGGGGATCAGCTTCCCTGGGAACGTCCTTGGAGATTTGCGAACTAATTACCTGTTATCAGTCTAGATGCAGACATATAAAATGAATAAACACAGGTAAAAAACATTAGATTTATTGAGACTTACATGTTTAGGTGAACAGCAGTGAGTCACTTCAAGCGACAACAATGGTGATTGAGATACAACATGAAAGAATTGCCAAGCTTGAATGGCGAAAAAATTCTATCTGAATGGTCCTGATTCTGATTTACGAATCTCTTCAAAAAGCACTTTTTACCCCACTATCAAACGTAGCTCTTTAGTCTTGCGCTGTAAGAACTGGCTCACCATTGGCCCAAGTGGCCCAAGGATGCGAACCCTTCGTCCAATAATCTTTCTTAACTATTTTTGATGATTTAGACGTTCACACGGTTCTTATCGTTTAACTTCCTTAGAAATATTGTGCGTAGCACCTTTTTTATTGCTCACTGTCTTAGCGAAATCCAAAGCTTGGATAGCGCCGTTCTTTGTCTGAGGCTAACTGCAGTTTTTTTCTTTGCTGATTAAGGACTTTTCATTTTTGAAACTAGGTTTAACTTAATTATAGGAAGTCGGAATTATCTTTAGAAAGAAGGAACTTTATTTTGGTATTTTAAATACATTGCATTTTACTCACGGTACATATTACCCTTCCCATCAATTAATGACGTCCCGTCATTAGTACTTGCTTGCCTTTGGGCTTTTAAAATGTTCGCCATTTATTAACTATTTCTTCTACATAATTATTTTATATTTATGTTATGGCTTAATCGGGAGTACTAAAATTTTTCTCTATTACTTTTTTTTTCTACATCCCTATCTAAAATTCATCTACCGGACTAAGATTATTCATGGTTCTAGGCTAGCTACTATGCTAACGTTTTTTTTTTCTACGTCTAACACTGATTACTTTTACATTTTCAACAAGGTTAGGGCTCTTCTACCTTTACATAAGATTTTTTTGATTTCACTTTTTAAAAGACTTTTTTTTTGATTTTGCTGTCTATATGGCACACTACTTTCTATCTATGCTACATTAAATGAATAGCTTGACAATGCTACACATAACTCTATCTGGACATCTAACATTACATGCAAGAACGATTTAAAAAACACAATATTAGGTTTACCCTATTCACTGGTAAAATTAAAACACTTTCACTGGGGATGTTTGCTGCGCAACGTTAATGACAGGATATTTGGATTTTTGAGTTATCAAAGTTATTAAGAAGTAACATATGTAAATTCACATCTATTTCATCACGCTTCGAGTCTTTTTAGTGTACTCAATCCTTCTGTTGTAAATTATTTTCCTTCATTCTTTTCGTCTTGGCAAAATTTTTGAAGCACTTACGTTATGGTTTCTTCATGGGACAGTTCAAGCACGATTGTGTTCACACGACAGGCTTTCTCTAATTGTCAACTGGGAAATGATGCTTCCAACTACAGGTGTGGGAATATGCTAACAGAGTTCATTATCACCTGCTTTTTGATAGTTCATAGGGTGCCTTATCATTAAGGGGTGGAACACTGGGAGTGCGTTTATTTTCTTCTCAACATATAATTTTTGGGATACTTTGAGGCACATAGAGAATGTATTCTTGCACAAAATTGTTCATTTGTGTCTCTTATAAAATTGTTAGCTCATGGCTTGCGTCTATTAACCTTTGCGGCAATTCCTAGGTTAATCATGGGGGAATTGAAGTTTGGGTTTGGAAAAGGTCGACATCAAACTATAGTGACTCCTTCAACATATTGTCTTTAACTTGTGGGAGGGGTATATTGTCACTGAGGGGTTGGTCACTGGGGTTAATTTTGGTTTCCAGGTCCATTGTTCAGAAATTATCTCGTAACAATCATGGGATAACAGAGATATGAGCTTTCTACACAGAGGGGATAGGATGGATTTCGAGTGATGGTCGAAAGGGATTTGACGCGTGAGTCTGTGACACATAAATAGTTTTTGGGGTCGTCAAGTATCATGACTATACGGTCATATGGTTTATGGGTCCATAATGATTATCAAAGTCGACATTTATGTACTTATATCTTGTACTGGTCGATGGGGTTCTCCGAATTTATGTGATTTTATAGTTCGATAAAGCACTGGATACTGAGATTCAAATATAATGTTACCTGATACGTAATATGGTTTGTGGTCGAAGAAACAATGATCAAAGGTAACTGTTGTTTTCGTAGACGAAGCTGGGATGAAAATTGCCTGGAGTGTATGGTGAGTACTCTTCGTTGGTTGAGGTATGATGAAAACAGATACTACTAGGTTGTATCTGCACTGGGCAACTCATTGTAATGCTCGATATCCAATTTTGTCAATCCACTTCCTGTAATAAAAATAACGAGGCAGAATCACACGTTCTTTAAAGTAAATACTCATAGTACAAATAAGTCACGTATTGATTGGGTACATGAATTTTACGCTATGAGACAGGGTTAAATAAATACACTAATATTAGTACACAAAACGAAATTTTTATCATGTTGGTGGAAATATATATGTAAAGTTCCCATTGGGAAATTCAATACATAGAAGTTTCTTCTAAGTTGTTATAGCCTAACGACGATATAAAAGATTAATTCTTTAACTTTATGCTTTCTAATATACACTACTACATACACTTTATTATAACTTCTTTCAACACTTAGCTAATTTCACATTAGATTTAAAATAATCATTAAACAGAGTTTATGCTACATGATTAATTTTGAGGTCTAATTTTACAACATATTTCATGCCTGCATTGTTCACGCACGTCCGTGCTGTTTAAGAAACGCACGTTGCAGCGTCATAACCACACGGTTTTACGTAAACGATACTACAATGAGGGAACAAGACATAGCAAGGACGAGTGGAGACCTCTATACCCACTCGTTTTCTAATGTCTTCCCTTTTTCTTGGCTTAGACGTTCTCATGGGGTTCTGGGTTTAACCTCTGCATTTCAGCCGTTTCCCCGTGTTCTTCTCTGGTTTTTTGCCTTCTTAGTCTCAGGATTTTTCCGTAATTACAAGTTAATAGGGTTCTTATGGTCAGGGAAGTCGCGAATACGAAACATACGGCCAATAGTATGTTCCACCAGAAATTGGTTGATTCTTTGAGTTCAGTCGTGTTTCTTTCTAGTCTTGTTACTTGTTGAAACAAGGTCTCGAAGGGTTTGGGGTCCAGTTTCATACAAATCTTCCATGCGTCATGGCTAGCTAGCAATGAATTTTCCTGCTTGGATATTACTCCATGTTTTACAATATCTTGGGCCACTGTGTGAAAAACGAGGATTATGATGATATTCTTAAGCATCATCTTATTTTTTGTTTCTAGAATTAATTTATCATTAATTTTACCAATTTTTTGCAAAATTCGTTTTTTTTTTACTGCTTTGTTATTATTTTTTTTTCAAAGGCACTTTAATTTTTAATTTAGGTTATTTTTTTTATTATGTAATCATTTTGTGGCATTGGCCAAAGAAAACTGATTTGTAGGCGTAAAACAGAATAAATATTTTAGGATTAGATAGGTTAGGAAAGTAAAGTTAGGACTTCCGAGCTTTATTCTGGTCGTGATATACCTCCATGACTGGTTGAGATATCACTTTAAAGCGTAGCTAATAATCGCTATAGAATTTAATTTTACATTATATTTCTCGAGTAAGAAACACATGAATAAGCAAGCGTGCAGCATATAATTACACTGGTATCCTATTTTATGTGTAGGCCTAAAATAATTATAATCTGCACTAAGACAAAATATTTCATATAATTAGACGCTTCTGTACTTCTTGTTTTGGATAATATCCATCTTGGTTAGGACATGGGTCGATTTTTCATAGAAAATCCGAGGTCAAGCACGCCCACAACGAATTGAAAGCTGCATTGGCTTTGAGTTCCTCCCCAGGCTTCCCACAAAACGTGGTCCAACACCACTTGTCGTTTTCAGTCGACCACGAGCTTCCTACCTTTGGTTATTTTCTGTTCCCACCTTTCTCTCTGATCACCAATGTTTTGACATCACTCGTATTATTATTATTTTTTTCATTAATATTGACTTGGTTAACTTTACTTGCACACTGTTAAATTTATTATGGCGGATCACAAGTTGATTTTTATAAGGGATTTGAAATTTGTCTTTACATTAATTAGGGATATTTCCATCTGTCAGGTTTTTTAACTGTTCTGCCTGACTGTGTCGTTATTTTCTCCTCTGTTTCTAGCGGTTTTTTTCTTTTTCGGTTTTTCTAGCGAAATAAGGTTGAACTTTTTGTATTGTTTTTTCAAAAATTCTTGCCCTTTTAATTTCGTTTGTTTCGCGTGTGCGGCTGCTGAAGTCGGTCTTGATTTCCCTATTTCTTTAACTACTATATGGTCTGATTTGCCGTCAGACTCTTCAGAACTAGTTTCCGACGAATCCGGATTAGAACTTTTAGAGGTGGCACTTTTTGAGGTATCACCTGCCCTTCCTTCGTAAATTTCTACTCCTCTGGAAGTAGAAGGTTTATTCTCTAAGTCCTCGCTTTGAGTTTTCAACTCGGGAGATTTGAAAGAATCTTGAGAGCTTTGAGAGGAATCAAGAGTTTTTGCGGCGTTCCTCCACTGTTTGAACGCTGTGTCTTCAGGGGGATGGGGCACTTTTTGCACTAGGGTTTCCCTCCATGAAGTCCACTGTTTAGGCTTGACCTTTGACACAGTTATATCATGATATTGTCCTTGCTGGTCATCCTTGGGAGTTTTATTCTCGAGCAATGTACTTTGACTCGTTTTTATGGGGAAATTTATTAAATCCATAGCTTCTCGCAGGTTTGTTTTAGTTGAATCTTTGGGGGGAGTTTTCTTTACCGTAATACCGGGGTTTCTACAGCTCTGTTTAATTCTTCCTGTAAAGACAGGGGCCTTTCTATTGGTGTTGCAGGGGAAACCAAATCGTCTGGAAATCTTTTGGGGGGACAAGGGGTCGAAATTCTATCGGGGAAAAATTGGGTTTTTGGAGATATTGTATAATCTAATTCTCCTGCGCTCGCCGATGAATAACTTTTTGGATTTTTTGGTGTTTTTATTTCAGGAAAAAATCCTGGTATTAGGGAATTTTTCTTTTGAATAACTAGATTTTTCGTAGCTAAAAATTCTTCGAAGTTTTCCTCATCACTGTCATTCTCGAAATAGTCTTGCTTGAAATTAAAGGGTTTTAGCTCTGCCAATCCTGATCTAGGGGGCTCATTTTCTGCATCTGACGAATCAGTAGAGGAGGGATGTGATACCCATCTCTCTGGAAATTTGGCTCTTTTTATTCGGCTAACATGCGCCTTGTAAGTTCTTCCACTATCGGGGTTTTCCATTTTAAAAGTATAGTCGTTATCGTACATTTTGACTATTCTGTACGGTCCAGAATATTTGTTGGAAAGTTTTTTTCCTTCCGTTTTTGCTTCGTTCTTTAAGTAGACGCAGTCTCCTACTTTGAAATCTATACTCCCCTTGACTTTGGGTTGGTTTCTTAGCTTTTGGTTTATTTTACATTTTTCCAACTCTTGCCTAACTGTTTTATAAAATTTCCTCATCCTATTTATGAATTCTTGTTTGTAATCTTCCGAGCTATTATAATACTGTCGAGATTCAATAATCTCATTATACGGGATTCTAAAATCACGACCAAAAAGTAAATAAAATGGATTATCTTTAGTTGTTTCTGAATAAACAGTGTTGATTACGTTAGTTAAATAAGGTAAGAATTGATCCCAGTCGTTCCTATTGTCTTTCGTATAAATACTTAATACGTTCGAAAATATTTTATGCCTATTTTCTATTTTACCATTAGCTTGTGAATGGTACGGAGCTGTCACCATTTTCTCTATATTAAGAAAACTCATTAAGTGTTTGTTACCTTTGAAACAAAATTGCTTCCGTTGTCACTCAAAATCTTATTTGGAACGCCAAATTGTAAAAATAATTTCGCTAATTCTTTACTGGTGGCATAAGCACCTTGATTTTTTAATGCTTTTGCAAAAGTAAATCCGGAAAAATGGTCTATAACTGAAAGAATACAAGTATGGCTTCTGCTAGAAAAAAGCAAGCCTCCGCTCGTTCCGTATAATTCAAATGAGATAATATCGAAGGGGTACTTTGCTACCAGGACCCTTCCCATTGGAGGATTAGGATAAGCTGGGGGGATTTTTCTTAAGTTACACGCTTCGCATGTACTCACAAATTCTTTAAGTTTTGTCATTGCCGACGGCACGTAAAAATATTGTTTTAATTTATGGAATGTTTTCATTACTCCTAGATGTCCACCTATATCTGAATGAAAACATTCAAATGCAGGTGCTATTAAGTTTTGTGGTAATACAGGTATTATTGAGGTTTGGTTTCTATTTGTCTCAGCAGTCACGATTCTACATAGTATTTCTTCATTAAGATCATAGTAAAAATTATCTATCTCTTTTCCAAGAGCTTTGATTTTATCCGGTAGCACATCGTCATTCACAAAATAATTAATAAGCGCCGAACACATATCGTCATTTTTTTGCTTTCTTTTTATATTTTCTAACGACAAGGGACCAGGGTTAATCTTTTTTTCTTTTACCGTGTCCTTGACTTTGTTTTTCTTACGTCCATATTTGCTCTTAGCATTGATAGCGTTAACTTCATTTTCTTCAGCTTCCGACGGAATATTTTCTGGGTATCTACTCAAAAAGTCACAAGCTGCATTTTGTTTACCTTTTAAATGTTCAAATTCGTAATCTAGATCTTGGATTTTCATAATCCATCTAGCTAGAATGCCTGTGGGGTTTTTATATGTGCGCAGGTACTGCAAGCTCTTATGGTCTGATTGTAGTATAAATTTTCTACCAATTAAATAGTGTCTAAATTTGTCTAAGTGGTGGATTATAGATAATAATTCTAAGTTTGTGGCGGAATAACTACTTTCGCCTTTTGATAAGGTTCTACTCGAATAGCATATAACTTTTTCTATTTTTTTTTATTAGAAGGTCCTTGTAAAGGATCAGGGTTTCCCATGGGAATTATTTGCGAAAGAATAGCCCCAATGCCTTTTGAACTAGCATCGGTTGTAACCACAAATTCTCCGTTTTAGAAATCAGGAAGTGATAATATTGGTTCAGAAGTGAGCGCCTTTTGAGACGGTCTAGGGAAGTTTGAGCTTCCTGGGACCAGGTAACATTATGGGAGTTTCCTTTAGTTAATTCCGTGAGGGGTTTTGCAATTTGGGCGTAATTGCGCACGAATTTTCTAAAGTAGCCAGTAAGACCTAAAATTCCCCTTAATTCTTTCATAGTTCTGGGGGGTTTGAGGTTTTCAACACATTTTATTTTATCAGGGTCTGGGGATATCTCTCCTTGTGTCACTACTACTCCTAAAAATTTAATTTTAGGTTGAAATAAATTTACTTTCTCAGGCCGACATTTTAAATTCGGCCGACTTTAATTTTTCACCGACATTCTGAACTTCTCGAAGACCTTAGCTAATGTTGCTAAGTGTTGTTCAGTGTTTTCTCCCACGCATATGACATCGTCGACAAAATGAATTATGTTCTTTAATCCTCTTAACAGGTGTAATAGGGGTCTACATAGCGCGCTTGAACTTGTTTTAAGTCCAAAGGATACCCTTAAGTATTCATATGAACCACATTCAGACGATGAAAATACAGTCTTAGGGACATCTTTTTCGGCTATTTTCACTTGGTGGTAGCCTTGGGTAAGGTCCAAGGAAGTAAAAATTTTGTTTTTGCTTGAAATAGAGTCAAGAATTTCATCTATCCTTGGAAAAGGAAATTTATCGCTAACTACTTGTTAGTTGAGGGCTCTATAGTCTACTACAAGTCTAATACCTCCATTCTTTTTTGGTACTAAGATCACTGGTGCACTATACGGACTTATACTTGGGCGTATAATTTCATTTTTTTCTAATTCATGGATTTTATTTTTTAACCATTCTTTGTGCTTATATGGCACACGATATGGCTGTTTCGCTACAGGATTACCAGTCGTTAAAATTGAGTGTTCATAAAAATGATATCAGTCCGATGTCATCTTCAGATGCGGAAAATACATCCTTAAAATTCCATAATAATTCGCATAATTTTTTCTTAAGTTCCATGTCCGTAATATGATCTATATAAGAAAGATTATTGGACGAAGGCTTCGCATCCTTGGGCCACTTGGGCCAATGGTGAGCCAGTTCTTACAGCGCAAGACTAAGGAGCTACGTTTGATAGTGGACTAAAGAGCTACGTTTGATAGTGGGGTAAAAAGTGCTTTATGAAGAGATTCGTAAATCAGAATCAGGACCATTCAGATAGAGTTTTTTCGCCATTCAAGCTTGGCAATTCTTTCATGTTGTATCTCAGTCACCATTGTTGTCGCTTGAAGTGACTCACTGCTGTTCACCTAAACATGTAAGTCTCAATAAATCTATTGTTTTTTAATTGTGTTTATTTCATTTTATATGTCTGCATCTAAGCTGATAACAGGTAATTAGTTCGCAAATCTCCAAGGACGTTCCCAGGGAATCTGATCCCCATATCGCTCGAAGTAAAGAGGTCACATTTAAATGGCTACACATGTTATTTTCTCTCAATAATTGAGGGTGGCGCGGTTATAAATTTACTTCACTCCCCATTGTTGTGGCGCAGGGCTCGATGGCACAATCTTTGGCGCTATAAGCGGCGCTATCGGAGAACTTGTAAGGTGTAAGTTCACGGCTTTCAAGGTATAATTTTAGACTTGACGCGATCAATCTTCATTACCGCTATTAGGATGGCCATAAAACTTTTATTGCTACAGATCGACCACTCAGTTACATTACAATTATTTTTTAGCCTGATCACGGAATATTTATGTTATTTTCTGCGGATGTAGTTTTAGTACCATGTCATTAAAGTTGCATATGAATTGCTGCTGATTGAATATGTTTTCTCATCATATGATTTTTTTCATATGAGCCTTTTTTGAAGTTTCTACGACAATACTTTCTATAAAAATCTCATCAGCCCCCAGGGCATAACTTACAACCCTTGCCCAGAGGGTTTTGGGGGAGTATCTTCGTCAAAATATTTTTTCTATCTGGAAATCAACTACGCTGAACAGAATGGCTATCACAATATTTTAATTGGCTGTGTTTTGGGAAATGTTGGGCATGGAAGGGGTGTTAGTTGCCTTCCAATCACTTTTGACTAATAAAAAGGGCGCAAGCTGTTCCGATTTCCAATCGAATGATCCCTTTTCGAAGTTTCTACGACAAATCCTTCGATACGAAGTGCCATGGTCTAAAGAAAAAACAATAATACCTTGCGCCAACGTCGTTCTTTGCTTAGGCAGCGCGATTGCGCTGCCTATGATTTACAACACTTGTTATGAAACAAGCGCGATTGCGCTTGTTTTGCGCTTTCGGGTGCTTTATAAGACGTTTTAGAGCGATCGCTCGACTTTATACAGATCTCCATTGGGTTCCCCATATTTCATACTATATTTCCGCTTTTTCCAAAGTTTCTCAAAACGTTCCATCAGTTTTACACTTTTTGCGCCCTTTTGAGCACGCAAATACGCGCTTGGACAGACAAAGTCGAGCTACTTCTTGTAATAGTCAAACTTCTAGTACTCTGAATTATTGTTTTGCCAGTTTTTGTAACCCATTGATTAGGCGCTTCCATTTTGCGCTTTACGCGCTTTTTTTAGCGCCCTTTTACGCGCTTCACTCCATAACAGAATTTGCACATTAATTAAAAAAATACATATGAATGTGAATTGTCAGTTTAATATACATATACTGATATTTAGTAATCAAAATGTGAATATTATTTGATTTATGAAAGTTATAAAAGTAAAAACATATATATTTTTTCAGTAAAGTGCAAATTATATTCTGGCCTTGGGAAGGCATAGGGGGTTTCCAGCCCTACTCATGTTAATTTCTGCTCGTTTTGAGTTTGACTTGGTTATTTATAGTAATTTCTTTTCGTTTTGGGTTTCGTTTATTTATCGATGTTGATTTGCGGTAGTTTGACGCTTTGTAGACTATTTGATTTTACTTTTGCTCATTTTTGGTTTAATGGAGTTCTTTACTTTTCTTTGAAAAATTTATTTTGTGGAAAATGGTTTTTATTGAAAGCGTTGTCGTAGAAACTTCAAAATGGCTCATTCGATTGAAAATGAAAAGGCTAGTGCCTTTTTCAATAGTTGAAAGTGATTGGAGAGCAACTAACGCCCCTCTCGCGCCCACCATTTCCCCACACACATCCGATCAAAATTTTGTGATAGCAATTTTATTCAACATAGCTGAAAGGTGGAAATTAGGTCTTTGAGGATGACACCCCCGGCCCACAGGGCAAGGGTTGTAAGTTATGCATTGGGGGTATATAAGGTTTTCATAGAAAGCTTTGTCGTAAAAACTTCAAAAAGGGCTCATTCGATTGGAAATTCTAATGGCTAGTCCCCTTTTAATAGTCGAAAGTGATTGGAGGCAAAATACGCCCCTTCCACGTACAAGATTTCCCCAAACACATCCAATCAAAATTTTGAGGTACCTATTTTGTTCAAAGCAGTTGAAAGGTCTGAAAATTATATCTTTGAGGATGACAGCCCTAAGGGTAAGGGTTGTAAGTTGCGCCCTGGGGGCATATAAGGTTTTTATTAAAAGCTTTGGAATTCATTCGATTGGAAATCAGAAGGGTTTGTGCCCTTGGTAATAGTCTAAACTGATTGGAGGATAACTAACACCCCTCTCACACCCACCATTTCCCCAAACACATCCAATCAAAATTTTGAGGTACCTATTTTGTTCAAAGCAGTTGAAAGGTCTGAAAATTATATCTTTGAGGATGACAGCCCTAAGGGTAAGGGTTGTAAGTTGTGCCCTGGGGGCATATAAGGTTTTTATTAAAAGCTTTGGAATTCCTTTGATTGGAAATT
The DNA here is from genome assembly GCA_027921565.1 of Artemia sinica. Taxonomy (NCBI): domain Eukaryota; kingdom Metazoa; phylum Arthropoda; class Branchiopoda; order Anostraca; family Artemiidae; genus Artemia; species Artemia sinica. Next base: position 7,504,311 of record CM051266.1, read on the forward strand.
AGAAGGGTTTGTGCCCTTTTTAATAGTCGAAAGTGATTGGAGGATAACTAACACCCTTCTCACACACACACCATTTCCCCAAACACATCAAATCAAAATTTTGAGATAGCTATTTTGTTCAAAGCAGTTGAAAGTTCTGAAAATTATGTCTTTTAGGATCACAATCCCCCTAAGCCCTAAGGGTAAGGGTTGTAAGTTATGCCCTGGGGACATATAAGGTTTTTATTCAAAGCTTTGTCGTAGAAACTTGTAAAAGGGCTCATTCGATTGGAAATTCAAATGGCTAGTGCCATTTTTAATAGTCGAAAGTGATTTGAGGGCAATTAACCCCCTCTTACGCCAACCTTTTCCCCAAACACATCCAATCAAAATTCTTAGATGACCATTTTGTTCAACGTATTTAAAAGTTTTAGAAATTAGGTTTTTGAGGATGATGACCTCCTCAGAGCCCTCGGGACAAGGATTGTAAGTTATGCCCTGGGGGATATAATGTTCTTATAGATAGTGATGTTGTAGAAACTTTAAAAAAGGCTCATTCGATTGGAAATTAGAAGGGTTTGTGCCCTTTTTAATAGTCGAAAGTTATTTGAGGATAACTAACAACTTCCTCACACCCACCATTTCCCCAAACACATCCAATCAAAATTTTGAAACAGGCATTTTGTTCGACATAGTTAAAAAGTCCGGAAATTATGTTTTTGAGGATGACACTCCCCCCAGAGCCCTTAGGGCAGGGGTTGTAAGTTTTTGCCCTGGAGGCATATAAGGTTTTTCTTATAGAAAGCATTGACGTAGAAAATTCAAAAAGGAATCATTCGGTTCGAAATTGCTAATACCCTTTTTAATAGTTGAAAGTGATTGGAAGGCAAGTAAACCCCCTCTCACGCTCATCTTTTCCCCAAACACATGAAAAATTCATCCAATGTGCCGGAGAAAGATATCTGATTACTTTATTTTTGGAGAATGGGATGTAAACTATTTGTAAATATAGTGTAAACAGGTATGTTCATGAAAAATGTGGACTAAATGGAAGTATCGAGTATCGAGTATCGAGATATTCCTATTTCAACAGCAGTTTGAATAATATTCCTCTACTGATTAACTTGAGTGATTACGATTTTTGTCACGTGACTCATTAGTGTGTCTTCAAGCATTTGAAAAATCTATAGATACATTTTTTTTATTATTCAAGGCTATTTTTAGAAATAAAAGGGCTTTTATTTAAGAAAAAAAAATGAATTAAAATCAACTGGGTCAAAGTGATGAACGACTTGAAAACCATGAAAGAGCAGAAATCAATGTAATTTTCTTCAATATTGATTTATTAAGAAACAAAGGTGCTAGTGTCATTGACAAAAAGGGTTTTCATAAGAACTACAAAAACTCCAAAGAAGCTGAAATTAAATAATTTTATCTATTAAATTCAGAGTTTCTGGGTTTAAGAATCACTTCGTTATATGTACAACTTTGATAAATAATGGTGGTGTGACGTCATATATAAAAATAACAAAAACGTCATTGTACTGTACACAGTATCACAGCCATTTTGCTTTTAAACGTCATAACAGCTAAAAAATCATGACGTCAATTTCATTATTAAACAAAGGATCTCTTAGCCATTGGTCATTAAACATTAAAACATGGATGTCCAAAATTGTTTAAAAGGCTATAACATCAGCCAGTGCATAAGATATCTTGTGTTGTATGCTTCATATTGTGTTAGATACTAGGCTCTTGCTTTTATTGCTATTATTTTTCAACTTCGC